>WBNH01008833.1:71171-109751 GCA_013401255.1 Urocolius indicus | reverse complement strand
CGGCCGCAGGGGGCAGCAGCTCCACGCGCGCCAACGGCCTCTCGCCGACTGAGGCGCGCTGGGGCTGGGCCGGCCGGGCACAATAAGGCGCGAGGGCGCATGCGCCACCTGTCAGCGTGGCCCCGCCCCCGGGCCGCGCCGCCGCCTTAACCCCTGCCGCGCCGCGCCGGCCCCTGCCGGCCCCTGCCAGCCAGCTCCCATTACCCTTGGGCCCGGCCTGGGAGGGGATCTGCGGCCACCCAGAGCGTAGTTTCCTGGCTGGGAGCTCTAGTTTGTATGAGTGATGGAATCCTGTCCTGCTGTTGGAATCCTGTCCTGCTGTAAGGACACGTTTGGCAATGAACTTGGTGAAAGCTGCCCTTAACTCTCACATAGTGCAGCCTCTCCTTGGGTTAGGGAGCAATGGTAACTCTTTCTGTAATTACACCGGCATAAACACCTGTCTGTACATCAATTCACAAGCCCAAACACCAAAAAAACCCGCTAGTCTAATAAGTACATATGATGTTTAAAGCATTCAAACATCCCCAGAATGAAATACTGCTTGCCAGCCTGGGTTTTGAGAGAAAGGGACACATAATATGAAGCTTCATTTGCTTTGCAGTTTCAGCCTGGTTGCTACCAAATTCATTCACGATGTTGGGAAGGAGGTAACTGGGATCAAGAAATGTCTTGGCCATCTAAACACTACATAGGATAAACAGAATGCAGTCTCAGTATTAAACAGAACAAACTATTCTTTGTCAAGAGTATTAAGCCATTGATTCCTTTTAAGCACACAGTTCATTCTTACATCTGCTCCTCAGACTGGCAGGACTATATGGGACTGCTGTAAATTGGAGCACTGCAGAAGCCACATAGCAGCCCTTCAGGTTGTTCTCCTGTGCCTTGTAGTCAAAATAATTAGTAGACTGGCCCTGGTAGCTGGGATTCCCTGCAGTAGAGAAGTCAGGCTCAATAATGAGGCATTTTGCCTCCTGGTGGACATGAGAGGATGACAAACAGCAGCCCTAAGGTGGAGTAGAGTTGAGTTTACAGAGCACACTGCAGAGTAACCCAGGATCTTGGACATGAAAGAGTCCAAAATAGCCTCTACTAAGATCCAAGCAGAGGGGGGAGAATAAGCAAAACCCATCAGTAAACACAGAGTCACTGTCCTGCCTTTTACAGCCATCATGTTGTTATTTCGAAATACAGTATTTATGAAAAATGTGCTAGCAGCCCACTCTGATTCATGGCAGAGGTCAAGAAAATGCCTTCCAGACCTCATTTAAATCAGTATCCTCAAAGTTCTGAATATTCCACAGCTTCCAATAAAACAACACGTTTTTCTGAGCAGCCTCTTCTCTGCTCCCTCCCTCTCATTTTTTAATTAAATGCCTTATCTTTTCTGCATGCAAATCTGCCAGACAGATGTGCTTTTGATGTATGTGTACAGTGGATATAGAGTGCAAACACTATTCGAAATTCAGGCATCCTTTTGCCATTATAGAGAAAGTAAGCTGCAAATCTGGGGAGAAAAAGGGCTGTTTTCTCCTTATGGGTTGCACATACCAGGCTTTTTCACTCTCTCAAATGACATAGCTGGAGCAGTAAGGCCACTAGTTGTGGCTACCAAAAAAAAAAAGCTCTACCTGTAGTTTCAACAGAGCCTCTTTCCTATCAATATTTGCTGTTTGTTCCAGGTATATAACTGTACTGTGTAAAGCATCTTTTACAGACCATATTAGTCACCTTTTTATTTAGTTTATACCCAGTTCAGGAAAGAAAAGCAACACATGAACTGAAACTGTCATGTGTCAGCAATATAAGGGAGCACATGGGGACCTTTTTGTTTTCAATAATTTTAAAGATTATTTGAGTTTGCTGCTACATTCATTGTAGATGCTGTTTGGGATATTTTACTCAAATGGGATGATTGTGCTCCTAACTACATTGTTTTTCTGGTTTATTTTCTGTGAAACTGTGTAATTTTCATCTATCCTGTAGCTCTTCCAGGTATTTCAACAGCAAACACTTCTAAAAAGCATTTACCACAAGTAAAAAACAGAGTTGCTATCCACAGTTAGCCAAAGAGCCGACATCTCAGTGATAAGCACCACCAATCCCAGATTGCAGTGGTTCCCTGAGCTGTTAGAAAGGCATCATTTGTGTATGCAATGGTTTTTAGCAGCAGAATTTAAATGTGGAGGAGGAAGCTATAAGGCAGATGTATTCTGATTGAAAATAGCAATTAGAGGGCAGCCTGTGGTCACAGCATCATAGCTGGTACAAAAAAGAGACTGGAAGCCTGTGGCCTTCTTTCCTGTCCTGAAAGCACTCTGGTCAGCACCTGCAGCTTTAGCTCAGCGTGTACTTGAGAGGATAGGAAGTTAGACATGAGCTGGTTTTGTGTGCATTTCTGAAACTGACTATTTTGTTTAACAAACTGCAAACATTTCTCTGGCTAACACAACTTATTATTACTCTGTGTCAGGGCTTTTATTGCATAATCTCAGAATCAGCTGCAAAAAAGGCAAGAGAGTGCTCCCAAAATGTATCTTCTGCAGAAAAACAAACAAAAAAAAATGATAGAAGAGGCAATTCCAGCAAAACATCTGTGATGACATATTCAGCCCATTATTTTGTCAACAGTGCAAGTATTTGATGGTATAATAAAAGGATACACTTTGCTTAGCAAAAACATTAAGGGATAACAGCCAAGTTAAATAGGGTGCAATTAAAGGTTTGCTTAACCCATGGGATTCCACTTCCAGGAGAACAAAAATAGAGCCTTTTTGATCCCTCCTTCCAAGTTCTATTTCTGTGCTGTAGTTTGAAGGGGATAAAAAAATCACTTTAAGAAAGGGGAGAATATTTTTTAAATGTATGTTTTATACTGAAAAAAAAAAGTTTTGTAAGTTAATCATAATAGCAACAGAACTCTGAATGTCAAAGGGGAAAAATCAAGCCCATCTGGAAGAAGAGATAACGGGAGTTAATCATGTCCAACTTTCCTTGAGGAAAAAAAGTGCACAGTCCAGTTTAAAATCTCTTTTTCAAGTTATTCCTGTGCACTAATTTTCTGCTTCATTTTATTGACATAACTGATGCCATACTTCAGCACATCTTGGAAGTACAGTACAGTGAGCTCCTTCTGATACAGTTGGTTTTTCCAAATGCATAACAAAGAAAATGTAATTGATTTTACACAGGAAGGTTAACTTATATGAGTTTTGGAGGTCTTTGTACGATGTTTCCTCTCTGCAAGCAGATGTTGAATTCTAAAATCAGATCAGTATTGTAGTGTCTATGGCATGTTACTACCCTGGTAAGCTGGGCCACCCAGTGCCCAGAAGGAATGGTTTTTTTCAGAGAGATAGTTAACACAGATGGCCAAAAGCATCTCTAGAAGTTACAACCACATGCAGTTCTCTGTACATACATGAGTACACAGAGGAAAATCAATGTTGCTGGGTACAAATAGCAGGAATTTCTATAGAGCCCTACGTTCATAGAATCACAGAATCTTAAGGGTTGGAAGGGATCTTGAAAGATCATCTAGTCCAGCCTCCCTGCCAGAGCAGGACCACCTACACAAGAACTTGTCCAGGTCAGTTTTGAATGTCTCCAGAGAAGGAGACTCCACAGCCCATCTGGGCAGCCCCTGCCAGTGCTCCTTCACCAGAAAAGGGAAGAAAATTTTCCTTATGTGTCTTTGGAACCTCCTGTGTTCCAGCTTGTACCCATTGCCCCTTGCCCTATCATTGGCCATCACTGAGAACAGCCTGGCTGCAGCCTCCTGACACCCACCCTTTACATATTTATAAACATGAACGAGGTCACCCTTCGGTCTCCTCCAAGCTGAAGAGCCCCAGTTGCCTCAGCCTTTTATCAGGAGGGAGATGCTCCACTCCATCATCTTTGTAGCCCTGTGCTGAACTATCTCCAACAGCTCCCTGTCCTTCTTGAACTCAGAGGCCCAGAACTGGACACAAGATTCCAGATACAGTCTCAGGAGGGCAGAGGAGAGGGGGAAGAAAAGCCAGTCTAAAAATAAAAATTGGAAGCAGTTGACTGTCCACTGAAGTCCAGTGGTTATTGTAATTTCTGAACAAATTTCCTCCTGGTAAAAAGCCTGTACAGAGCAGGCACACTGACTTCTATGGCTGGTCTTAGGAACAAAATGAAACCTTTTAAGGGCAGCGTAAATGTTGCCCTTGGTTTATGCTGGGACTCTGTGTACATGTCACCCAGAGCTATTTCCAGTTCCAGAGTTTTACAAATTATTATTTGCCCTGTAATAAAGAACAAGTAACTTGATGAAGATGACATTTTTGAGGTTGCAGTTAAAACTCAAGAGTTCCTAAACTAAAGAACAAAGGTGACTGACAGCAACTGTATCAGATTTTGGAAAAATTCTGTTATTTATATTAAAGCTTCTCTGTTTCAAGTTGTATAACAAGCTCAGCTGTTTAACATCCCCAGAAAATGGAGGCTAATACTCTGCTAGAGGGCAGGGAACCATCCAGCTGTTCCAGTGACAAATAGCATAGATAGAGTAGTCACAGTTCAGTTTTCCTGCAGGTAGACAATTCAAATACCACACGTCTTCCAGTGCAAAATACAAAGACAGAAACAACATTAGATAAGCTTTGTTTTCTGGCAGAAATTGCTATATATTTCTCAGTTGGAAGTCCTGTATAACTCCAAGGAAGTCACTGAACAAGCACCTGATTTACATAAGTATAAATGAGTACAGAATGGCTGTCATAGATGGTTTTGTCTTTTCCCGTCTCCTTTCCCTGTGTTGCATATTATTCTTCCAGAACAGAGGAGAAATTATTAAAGGTGATTCATTACATTCCTTTAGATTCAGGTTTAAAGACAGTCTAACAAAATGGCACTATAAGCTCCCTCCCTCCGCTGTGCTGTACGTGCCTTCCTGCAAGGCTGCTTCAAAGCCACACAGTTCTTTACAAACAAGAAGAGCCTGAAAAGGTTTAAATTGACTTTGTCATTACTTTCTTTTTCAGTCTCAGATTCTCATATCTGGTTAATACAGTCCTCAGTTCAGCTTGTAATGGACTTGTGACAGTTCCGGACTTTGTGAACCTTGGATCTGAAGGTAAACCTCCTGTCACTGGGCACCTGTGGATTGTCTCTCTGTTTGTGCCCTTAATGCTGCCTATTGCTATTCATAGTCTTTTTCATTTTATTTTAAGTCATGGGATGCAAAGATCTAAGTTCAGTACTGAAGAGTCTGTTGGGCTGCCAAAGCCAAAAGACAACCTACAGCAATTCTCAGTCGTAGAAGACATAGCAACCTTTGGGTTTATTGCTTAGCAACTGCAAACACACAGAAGAGTCAAACTCAGCCCAGCTCCACAGCAGGTCTGAGAAATCCCTAATTCACTTTAAGATTTTTAATGGTTGAGAACAGATGGACATATATTAAATTCCTGTTCATTTGCAAAGCCACTTTGGAAGCAGGAGGAATAAGAGCTATTTTGATGCTTGCTTTAAAGGTAAGAAAAACAGTTCTTCAAAGCTTCAGAAAGCAAAAGAGAGTCTTTTCAAATTTTAATTGTATTGAAAAGAGGATCATGTATGAAAAAGGTTTCGGGCTCTTTGTGATTGGTGAGATAAACATGCTCTGTGAATCACATTAGGGAAAGGCAAAACTATTTCTGAGTGATAGTGCATCAAAAATATTGGACTCTGTTTTTGAAAAGACTTTTGTAACTCAAATATCTCCAAAATATTTACCTAGACAAACTTTAGTCTTTCTTGGCCTTATCCCACTCATCAAAATCCCCTAACAGAACAACAATGAAACCATAACATTCTTATTTATGAGCAGATTTGAGTTTTGTGCAGAAAAGAGATAAATAATCTTTTTGTACCTGCAGGGATTCCAGCAAGAACATTTCTCTCACAGAAAGGGAGCTGGGAAAGTGGCATCCTACTAAATAATGAAAAGCTTATCTTGCCTTCAGCTTGAACAAAGGCTTACAGGAAACTTTATATCACATTTCAAATTTCCTGAGTGTTTCTGAAACTTGTCTCTGTCCACTATGCTCACCAGTATTTGGACAATCAAGCCTCCATTTGGAAATGTCATAGGCCATAAGAGCTATGTATATTATGGGCCACATTCTCAGCTAATGTAAATCAGCACTGGAGTTTATGAGCCAATGATGTCTTCTAAAAACTGGAGGCTTATCCCTGTAATCCTCCTCAAATTCCAAGATTCAGGACCTGATTCTAGCACTCCTGTGTTGTTTATTTTAACAGTTATGTGCTGTTTGTGTGTTCTTCCATACCCTCTTAGTATTCTTTATCTGTTTTTTATTGTTTTGTTCAGACACATAGATATACTTTAGCATTTAGGAATCCTCAAAGTCATATTAACAAATGGTTGAGCGCAGTGTAGAAAATGTATTCATCCTCATTCAGAATCAGTCACCTCATGCAGATTGTCATTGTCACTTTAACATTGCACAGAAACTGCAGAGTGATTTCATAAAGGACTTAAAAAAAATAACATCAGTATTGGAAACTGCAAGAACAGTTTATTTTGGCACAACAAAACCAGCTGATTTGGAATGTGACCAGAACTTTTGGTTAACACCCTGCTTTGAACCACAGTCTGGTTTTGCAGCTTATTGAAAGAAACTCACCTAAGCAAGGAACAATTTGACAGGTTTCCCTTTTTGACACTATAAATCTGCATTTATTTACAGCTCATGTCCTTTGGTGACAAAACCAACTACAATCTTAAAACCCTCTGTGAGGGTCAGGCAGGCACCTTGATCCATAAATCCATCTCAGTCCCCAGCAGGTAATAATCTTTGAAAACAAATTACTGGGAGATGCCAACAAGCCCATTGGGAAACCAGACACAGAAATTTAGTGCTATAAAGCATTCTAGCTATCCAAGCAGCATTTGGACTCAAACAATGGTTATGAACCAGAAGGTCAGCATATTAGTAATTACATTTGTATGCCAGGAGGGCTGTAGATCACATTTATGTGTTTCCTGGAAGGCAGAACTCTCCTCAGAACAGCTACAAATGCTTAAATATGAAGAGCAAAACATATCAAAAGCAAGGGTATTGCTATGGATACTGAAAGGCCATATTGAAAGGCACTTTAAATAAGAGCTTGAAAAGGACAGTGTGGCAGCGAGTCAGAGGGCAGTTTCATCTGTAACTTGGAATTTAGGCTCTATTAATATCACCCTTCCCTTGCTGAGGTTTAACAGTGAGCTGGGTTTTTTTTTTTGGCAGGATGTTGGTGATTTTTCATTCTTTGACTCAAGTAGTTAGGCAACATTCTGCTCCATTCTGTATGTTTAATCCCATTGCAGATGCAGACAGTTACGTGTGGAGACACAGAGCAATAGTTTTCAATTTGTGTCTTGTAAGCAACTATTCCGAGCACCATTCACCACTTGGTTTGTGAGTCTCTAAGTGACCTGGAATTATTCACCTCTCTTCTGTGTCTGTTTCCTCTCCCATAATAGAGGAACATGCTTATGTTGTTGCTCTGTCTCCAAGGGCTGTTGTGATACATAATTAATCTTTATAAATCATTTATTGATCTCTAAAGTAAAAGGGCTGTATTTATTTAAGGGTACATAGCAGCAGTAACAGAATTAAAAAGGAATATGGAAAAAGAATATTAGTTAATTCCTAACAATAGACTTTACTCCTCTGTCATCTGCCAGGACACTGCCACATCTTTTGGCATGTTATAACACACTGCTTTCTTTTCTGTGTCACAGTGATTGAAATATGGCTGCTCAGGCAGAAGAAGCTGCCCAAACCGCAGGCCTAAGACATCCCAAACTTGGAAGTAAGAGTATGATTGCCCCAGAAATGAGAGATCAGGGGACTAAGGAGCTGCCATGTCTTAGTGCAAGTGCTCTGTGGAAAGAGTGTTTTTATCAAAAGATGCAGCAGAGGTGTCTGAATCTGCAGGAGACAAAGGTGAAGATGATTCGTGCACAAAAGGCAGAAGAAGAAAAGGTAAAGAAGAGAGAACCCTGTGACCAGCTGTCCAAGGAGTGGTTCAGTGAAGAGAAAGAGACCCTAGATACTCGAATCTATTTGCTTGACAAACTCCTACCTACATTAATCCCAGGAGTAGAAAAACTGTTAATGGAAGTGGAAAGAAAGAATGTGTTTGCACCAGACAAAGAACCAACCAAATTTAACCCCCTAATTTTTCTCGGAGAGTATCTGATGGCACATAATCCTCAGTATAATATTTCTACAAAACCAGGCCCATATCTGAGAGGAATGAAGATGGTCACAGAGGAGCTAAAAACGGAGATGCCAGGTGCAATATCAGAGAGGTGAGAGAGTTGAAAGTGTGGCTGGTCACAAGACCAGAGCTGGTCTCTGTTTCACAAAAGGAATGGTGTGACTGCAGCCTGGCTGGCAAAGGGCTGGATAAAATAAACTTTGGGGAGTGCAGGGCCAGAGATGGTAGTTGTGTCTCATAAAAACTTGAGAAGTGGGACAAATGCCAGAACATGTCACACAAAATGAAACACAAGTTATTCCTGTTTAAGGCAATGCTCTGCCCTTCACAACTATATAATGCCTTTTCAGACTCTATCTTAATTACATATGTGGAATGCAAACTGCTTTCAAACCGGTCTAGCTTAGTGACAGAAGTTCTTTAGGACAGGTGTTAGTACCAAAGGTCTATGGACTCTTCAGATGTTTTCTTCTATATTCTTCCACAACAAAAAGCTAACAATTTTTGCCTCCTTCAGGAGGATTTCTCATGACCAAACCAATAACAATACTGCCCTAGCACATTGTAGAAACTCCTTCTCCTGGGATTTTCACTTGGTCTTTCCCTTCAGATTTTTTTTTCCCTTTAAAGTAGGAACTGGTTTGGTTTTTATTGTGTTGCTTATTTCTACGATGTCTTCTAGGCTGCTTGCTTTAGGACAATCTTTAATGAATATTGGAAGGGGGTTTGTGGCGTCTTACAATATGCTGAGGTTAAAATGTGAGTGCATTAGGTGAATGATGGTTTTGTTTTCATTGCTCTATTTTATAGATGACCCAGAGGTGATTGTGAATTATGTCAAAATTACTCACTCGCTACTAGATCACTTCATTCTGTATCTATGCTTATAGAATAATAACTGCTATTTGAATGGCTGTCTCTTCTATTTGCATATAGTACATGAAGCTTGAAAATTGGTTTCAGTGTCAGGGATTAGGGAAGTAAAATGTTGACATGTCTTAGGCATAAACTCTAAATGAAGATAATTGAAGTTCTCAGTATTATAATGAAGAAAAGAATATCTTCAATCTCTCTCTCCTTCTCTGTCTCTCTACATTTCTAGTCTGCACAGTGTTACAGCTCATAGGAATGTGCATTGTGTGAATACAACTAAAGCAGTGTGAATAGGGATTTTCATACAGACACTTCCCTCCTTTTTCCCCACAGATAAAAATACTTTTAACTGATTGTGGCCAATGTGTAAAAGCTCATTTTGTTGTTTTTCCTTCATAAGCAGACATACAGCAGTATAACCAGAGCTGGAAAAAGACCTTCACATTTATTTTTTAACTGCCAGTCCACCAAAACAAATGATCTGGGGAGACATCTTCTCTTGTAGTGAGCTTTCCACTCAAGCACAGATGCTCTGGGGGGATGTTTAGGATGCCTGCCTTGCCACACCTTTGCTCTGGGGAATGTTTCACCATTCATATTGCTTCACAAAGGGACACCTGGATGCAGGAAGTTCAGAAACATCTCTCAGTTCTAATTTGCAAAAGGAATTGAATAAAAATACATAAAATTTCCAGGGGGGTTGGGTTGTATTTTTGTTTGGTTTTGATGCATTTGTTTTTTTCTGATAAAATACTCTTGCATTGTGAATCAGAGCTTATTCCTGGAGTGGTCAGATTTTCCTGTAGAATGCAGAGTATTGGCTACCAGTGACATGTTATCTTGGCTTTGCCTGTTAAGTCCGTGTTTACATTTGGAGACAGGTTCTCAATTTGTAGCTGTCAGAGCTGATGCAAAGGAAGCGACTGTCAAGACTTGTAGAAATCAATCCCTCCATAGACAGCAGTGCCATGAAAGCTTATGTAGCCATAGCTGTAGCAGGTTTTGCATATCTGCTTGTAGTAGTATCAGGGGATTTGCATTCACAGCAGCTCAGGATTTACATATTTGTGATGGCTGTATTGTGGGATTTGCTTAGGATTTTTAAGCCACAGCAGCACAGAGGATTTTACTGACACCACATAGCACAGACTCTTAGTGTGAGTCACTGGCTTTCTAAACAGGAAAAAAAAAATGTTACAAGAAAAATGCCAGCCAGTGCTCAAAATCTCTTACATAAGCATCAGAAAGATGAAATTTTGGCCCCAGTGACGCTCCCAGAGCCTTGACATCACCTTCAGGAAAGGCAGGGTTTCACCATGGGTTCTCATCTAAGCTTACCAATCCCCAGTGAGATCTCTTGGGCTTCCTCCAGTCTCTCCTTAACTGCCAGAGGGCTGGGAGTCAAGGCATGTAGGAGAACAGATGGGAGAAATTCTTCATCCAAATGGATTGGTACCTGAAGCAGGGACTATTTGTCCAGGGATGGTAGTCCTTCAGTGTGAGTCACTGTCCTTGTGTGGGAGTTAGGCGGCTGTCTTCCTGAAGAAACATGTTTCATTCTGCAGAGAGAAGTCACCCTTGCTGCCACCTCATCTTTTCTGGAAATGTCTGATAATGAAATGAACTCCATTTGAAACGGGTGCCCAGCACTGTCATCACCTGTTTTGTTATTGTTGTCTATGGGGGGAAACGTTTTGTCCTATACCAGGGCACTTTGACAACTCACAGGATGGCCTTAGATCTGCTTTCAGCTTGCAGACCCCTCCTGAGGAGCAGCTGCAGCTAGAAATGATCTGGTTTTCTCTTTCTGTCTGTAGCACACATTGAACAAAAATCTGTTGGTCCATTTAACATGGTACCTGCTAAATATCTCCTCTTTGCTGTGAATGTGAAGGAGTCAGAAATGAGTGAATTTTTTTACCTTTCCTCTGCTATCAAAGTGCCAGAGGCTGAACTGCCTCAGCAGACACTTGTGCAAAGCCCACGACTGATTAAAGAACCCAGTTCTTCATGAAGAAACCTCTGTGACAAGTGGCCATGAAGAAATACCTAGTGATAAAACTGACTGGAATCAAAGTGTGTTTCTGTAATGTCAAACAGGCATTTCCATACATTAAAGAAAACATCATTGGTTTAGAATTTCTACAATGACCCCATAGTAACAGAAGAGAGCAGGGGCAGGATCAGCCCATCCTCGCGATACCCGGAACATGGCTGAAGAAGGGAGCAGAAATTGTTAGTTAAAATACTATTTCTGGATTCGTATGTTCTCAGGTACAAAAGAGAAGCAATTCCCCTTGATCTGAGCAGCTACAGAGGATGCAAATGAGAGCTGCAGAGGTGCAGAGGGCAGCTCGATGCAGAGATTCCAGCAGCCTCTCAGCAGGAATTGTTCTCCAATGTAAATTGATTCTTTGGCTTTCAGCATTTTGAACTTCCCAAAGGATTTTTTCCCTCCATTTCATAACTTAACAATGTCAAAACCAAAGCAGATGAGTTCTACAGAATGAATTTAATTCAGTTATTTTCTTGTGTGAAATGGAGGATTGGGGAAAACATGGCAGGCTGATTAGAGAAGCAAAGCAAATGAAAAGAAGAAAAGGTGGTACTTGTAGTCCAGGCTTGCAAACTCAGTGTGTTCAGAATGACAGAGAGGTTGGTGTATTATCCCTGTCCTAAGGACTTCATTGTGTGAGGCTGCTCAAGAAATTTCATTGCACGTTGTTCTTCGCCAGTGAAGTGCTTATGTGAAATGGTACTTAGGCTTTGAGACAAATGCATACTGATGCCATTTTGTTGGTAAATCAAGTGTAGCAAAATTAAGCACCTCTTTTGCTGGTAAAATTGAAGGACGTCTACACAATAAATGATTAATGCCATTATAAATATGATGGTAACATTTATCACTGTTGAACCTACACAAACTAAGAGAGCTGTACAGATGATTTTTCCCATAAATGTCTACCTTAAAGAGGCTTTCATTACATGTCTATCCATGGTTATTTTGTCAGATTCATAGTTACATTACATTTCAGGAGATGATGCCAGTCAGAATATAAATACTGTCACCTCCTTGGAGCTGCCCTCTGCCGAGTCCAATGGTCACACTAATCATTTTGTGCTTCAGACATGAAGTATTTATCTGGAAAAAAAAAACAAAACAAAACTGTGTGTATTAGAAGGACAAGAATTTCAGTAGAAAGTTCTTTCTTTTCCCTTTGTTCCTTAGGGTAAGTTTAAATCTGTTTTAACTATGTTTATGATGGTACCTTTCTAAATCATATTCCCATGTCTCACAGGCTGGCCAGGATGAGGGCTGAGGCAAAGAACAAACGTAAGGACAGGGAGCAGGTGGATCATCTGAAGTGTCAAGCGAAAGAGATGAGAAAGGAGGCACTGGCAATTCAGTTCAAAGAGTGGACAGTGGATGCCAGTGGCAGAATACCATTGGCTCTGGTAACTAGGGATGATCCTTGTTAACACAATTCCATGCTTGTTCCTGACAGAGGGAAAAGTAAGATTATGATAGTGCTGTTTGCCCTGGCATGGCAGCATGGAGCACTAGGGTGGGTCATGCTTCTGACATGCCTTAGGGTCAGGTGCAGGTTGCTGTTTAGGACAAGTCCTGATTCCCCATGAGCACATGGAAGGATTGTGATGAGTCTCCACAGAGGTCCTGGGAAGCCAAATGCCTTGTAAGCTACTTGGACATTCCTAAGGTTGTTGGATAAATACATCACTTGATGTCCTTCTCTGCAGCTGGTTATCCCTCAGAATCCCCTTGAAAAGGTCTCAGGGAGCTACTCTTGCTCTCCTGTGGCCTCCATTAATTCTTCTTTCTACCACTGTGACTTATATAGCAGCTCATAAAAGATGAGATTTGTAGTAATTATAATACATCTCTTGGTACAAGCGTCTTTCTTACAAGTCACACAAGGCCCTTCATAAATTGTCCTGTGGTTACATGCAGCGCAACAGGGACAAGGTCTATGTTTTACAGGGCCCACCAGTGTGTAGTAAGAAGCATGGCTGGCCCATAGGACTGATCATTCCAGGTGATTTGTTTTAGTAATTGCCTAGTGTTGTCTGCATGAAACAGGCCTTTCACTATCACCTTGATTTGTAGGTCCAGCATGCCCTGAAGTCTTTTCCAGATGTCATTGTTTCTACTCCCACAGATGTGAGAAAAGGTAAGTTTTGTATGTGTCTCTTTTAGTTTTATTTCTGTAGTCTGAATTCTGACAAACTGTGGGCAGATAGTGAATGGATTTGATAATAGAGAAAGAATCTCTAAAAATCTTCAGGCAAATTGGAAAGAGCCTGAGCCACCATGTAGTTCATTAATAGGGCCTTGAAAAGTATGGGAAGAAGTTTAAAAAAATCTTTCAGAGAGACAGAAAGTTCAGAAGCCAACTCTTTCTGCTTACATCCCACTTTAGCAGACATTGGCATGTGCTTATCACAGTTTTAAAGCATCATTGTAACAACGTCCTTATCTCTCTACCCCACGGTGTTCCTTGTCTCATGGGAGGTCTTGGAAATCCTATGGACAACTTGGCATACTGGGAGGTTATGAGGAAAGGTATGATTGAAAAAAACTTATGTCTGACAGTGTTGTTAGAGAAAATACTGAAGCTTACCTGACACTCCACCAAACAGCCCATCTTGTCTTAGCTTTCCCTTTGCCAGTCCCAGGCATGCCAGTAACACCAACACAAGTGCCTCTACCAGAGCACACAGCACAGAAAGATTTCCATGATTCCTGTCCACTCTATAGAGCTTACACTTGACCTCCCTCAATAATGATAATTGAATAGATAGAACCAGGAACACTGAAGGGGAAACACACAGCCTGCTGCCAGTCCTTTTCATTGAGAGCCTGTAATGATCCTCAATAATAACAAATCTGCCTTTGCTGGAAGATGGGGTGATAAGCAGGGAACTCCAGAATGCGTTTCTGCTTGCTGCTGGAGTCCTCTCTGTCTAGAGCTTGCCCTTGTTCAGCCCTTTCTGTGTTACAGAACTGTTCCTCTGAGTGATCATCCTGTATTGGTTGCTATCAGAAACATCCATTCATTGCAAGAACAGCAGTCACACCCGTGTGCTCCCGCTGTGGTGGCTGTGGTTCTTGAGTGTGAACAGATACGGGATGTGACGCTGAGAAGGAAGTTTCTGTTCAGTTGCTTGCTCTCCAGATGCTGGAGGTGTTTTATGTCATCATCCAGTAATCATTAATGGAGCATTAAGCTTTATTTTATAGTTTAATAAAGATAATGTCTTAATCAAAAAAAGAGAAATGCATTGTATGGTGAATTTTCTCATTACTCTTGATATATTGTAGCAGAAAGAACAGAAAAATAATCCCAACAGAAACAGCATGTCTGTGCTCAAAGACCTCATTGGGAAACCTCTGCAGACCTTAGACATATCTTCTCAGTTCCATTATAACAGCCCAGAAGCTGACCAAATGATATTTTTTAACATCATCATCAGTAAAAATATTCCCACAGATCTTCTTAGGAAAATTCCTACGATTTTCAGATGCTGCTCTTCTAAAGCAAAATCCACATCCATGGAATTTTAAGGCAGTTTTATCTAATGTTAAATCAAGAATCATTTATTCCCTGACATAATTAGTTGTAAGAAATCGTTAAAGTAATTGCAATTTGCACCAACATATGTCGAGAGTAAATATGGCCATGCAGGTCTGCAGAGTCTCAGCAGGAGAAGTATGTAAGAGTTTTATTTAGGCAGCCTCTATACCATCAGGTGCTTCAGCTATTGGTAGGATAATGTCAAACAAATGTAATTCTACGTGAGGAGAAAGTTAATGTCACAGTGTGCAAAAAAATGTGTACAATTTGGAAACCCACAACTGTTGGCTTTCTAAACTTACATTTCTTCATTTTTTTACTAGCAATCTTTGACAAGCTGGAAATCACAGACACCTTGGAAAAAAAAGTAAACATAGATGTATTCACAGAGGTGAGAAATGAACTAAGAGCATCTGGTTCAGAATATAATGTTTATCATAAAGTAGTAGCATTTCCCTGGGGACAACTGAGTAAGTGAAGGGCTTCACTTCCCCAGCATCCCAGGTAATTGGTTATATCATGACATTTCATGTTCCATCTCCATCCTGTGCTGTCACAATGCTTCCATTCAGGCCAGCAAGAGGAAGCGTTTTCCTTTCCTCAGAGTTACAGCCTGTGCCACTGTCTGAGAAGTTACTCTCAAATCAGTGGTTTTTAGGACATCCCTCTCAGTTCCTTTCTAGAATGCCAAAGCCCTGAATCACTAGTGATTCAGGTTCTGTGTTGCCTGCTCAAGGGAGGTTCCTTGTCCCAAGACAACCATTAGCCTGAGGTAATTAGTACTGTCCCCAAAGTATTGCTGTTCCTGATTAAGATTTATTAGCCACAGAAAAACCTAACAAGTGATGAACTGGGATGAAAAGCTCTGACATATTTGTCTTGGACTATTACTGGCCTGAGCCATAACCGAACTGCAAAAAACATGATAAATGTGTGAGAAGGACAACCAGGCTGAAAAATACACAGTTTTAAAATCAAAAGCTGTCATTGAGAAGCATCAGAAAAGTGGGTTTGACTCACCAGAAGTGATAAATCTAGTTGGAAGTTTTACCCCATTAGTCTACTCTTCATCAATTAGAAAACAACCAAATCAGTTCAAACTGTTATTTACTGAAGGACTCTCCCAGCCAAGGCTTTGCCAGAAATTTCTACCTACAACAGAGCTAATTTTTATGGCTGGGTAATTAAACCTGTGAAAAGAGATCTTTAGAATAGAAATAATGACAGACCCTCAATTGCAGCAGTGCTAGTGGGTGCTGTTACAATAATTAAAAACAGAGCACAAAGCAACTGTGCAGAGACTAATTTCAAGCAACCATGTGTCATTTTGGTGCCTTCTTTGCTCTCGGCAGACTCACATGTTTGCTATTTCACACAGAGATGCATTTTTATGATAACTTGTTGAAGGTTTTTTTAAGCATGAAATGATGTGTTTTAAAATTTAACCTCTGAATAACTGCATCTAATTAAAAAAAAACTGTTGTGGGTAATGGGAGCTCAGAGAATTGCTTTTGTCACTGAAATGAAGCATCAATCCATAACCCCTATGCCACATGTACAAGCACTGAATGAATTCATGCTTCATTAGCATTAGAAAAATGTTTTAAAATACATTTTGTGTACTCTTTATTTTAACTCAATTAAAGATATGACAACAGAGATCAGAAGGACAAAAGACACAGGCTGTCAAGCTGTCTGATTTACAGCAATGTTGTTCTCAGAGTGTACTCTCTGATGCTTTTTCCACTCGGGTTTTAATTGAATCAAATGATGAGGCTTTCATCTCTTCCCTTGGGAACTCTTCCATAATCACAGGCCTCACTCTCAGTACCCGATTGCTTTTAATCCTCAGCTACAATTTACCTGTGCTCATCAGTTTGCATCATACACCAAAACCAGAAAGAGAGGTGATCTTTCTGCACACTGGTCTAGTCCCTTTCACATGTGGAAAGCATTGCTTTTTAATGGACCTGAAAATTAAATGGCCTTTTTTTTCCCCTTTTCTTCCTTGAATTCAGTGCAGCTTTGGGTTACTTAAAGGCTGTTGGGAACTCAGTAGAGAGACCTCACACGTAGCTGTTGGTTTTTTTTTTCAGACACGTAAAACAGGGGCTGTTGTATTTTTACATCTGTCATGACAAGCTCATAGGGTCTTTTACATTAAAAGAGTTTAAATCCCAGACATCAGTCCTTAGTAGTTTATTTCACAAGCTTTGGATTTTAACATTCAGAACCCCCAGCAGTCTGCCACAAAACTCTTGACACCAATAGATTACTCAACTTATTGTTAATCCATTGTTACTAACGATGATAATACGTTCACTACAGCAAGGTCCCAGGTTGGATAGCAAGGAGATGTGCCAACTTCTCTTCTGATGAGTGTCAAAATCTCTTGGTTAATAATAAATAATGTGTACAGTACTTTAGACAGGAGAGGGCTTTACACACATCAGCTAAGAAAAGCTTATGACTCTACAATAGTTCCTCCTGCCCACATAGCCCAAATTTTTCTGTGAAGCTGTTAGACAGCAGTATTAATACACAAGCCTTTGGAGGTGTCATCAAGATGACATACTTAATAACAAGCTGCTTGTCCAACCTGCCTCCTCCTAACTGCTGTCATCTTTAAGGTTTATCTGTCACAGGGCTCTGGGCTGTAATAACTCTGAAAAGCTTGTAGATACACATAGCCTCAGATCTACCAGCTTGTCTCCAGCCCACCTACATCCCCTCTTTTTATGTTGAAGTTGCATTAGGAGCTTTTCTTTCCCACCAGCCACCCCTCTGGTCATTGGCTGCTGCTTTTCTGCTCTTCCTCTCTTCTCTACTGGTCCCATATATTTGTAAATTATGCCATATAGACATGAATAATAATAAGTTAAATTAATATTTCCATTTGTTAGTGTCCATACAATATTTCAAGAAGTCCAGATCCTTCTAGCATTTATGTCAGGTATCCATACTCTAAAAATGGGATAATGGGAAATATTTAGTGTTTTGAAAATGCCTCATTTTAATGATATGGGCTCCCTGTTACTGTGGCTGGCTTCAAAAACCTGCTGTAATAATTCAGCACAGGCTTTGGGACCGTGGTTTGTTCTGATGGCCATTATTATTTATGTCATGCACACCACATTTTAGAACCATATTGCTTCTGCACATAAAAACCACATGGCTATAAATTCAAAGTGTTAAAGTGTCTCCAAGGCTAGAACTTAAAATAAATCTCAAGTCAGTAGTATTCCCAGTTTCAGAGGACTTAGGTGACAGCAGGCTCATTTTCAAAAGGTTCTTTCCTTTTTTATTGCACCCAGACAGGTTCTCTAAACACTGAAATTGTCAGCAACGGTCATTTTGTGGCATTAGAGGGTTGAGTGACTGTCAGTTCTGCAAAAGCTAATGGCTCAAAATGCCTCCTTGGGAGTAAAGTCAAGAATACCAAATGCTGCAGAAAACCACTGAGAACTTCTATCCTCCGTGGGAAAACCTAGCTTAATAGTGACATTTTGTAGGAGAGATTCTGGCATCTCTGAAACACTGAACATAAGCTACCATTGGGCCAGGGAAGGAGCTGTTCATGATGCCTTTGTGCAGTGTCCCAGGCTTGTCTGGAGAATATTGCTGCTGCTGAAAAAAGCAGGTAGTGTGGCATCCATGTACCAGGTCTGTGTTCTGTTCTCAGATTAAACTACTAATCCCAATATATTTCATTGCATGCAATAGATTTTTAGGAGTTCAAATAAAGGTTAAAATACTTGAAGAAAGCTAACCATCTACACTGCTGTTTTCTCTCCATAGTATGTACATTTCTACACTGAACATTTTTCAAATGACATGTTCCAAGAAATCCTGAAACACCTCTGTCAGTGCGCTGATGACTTCCAAGAGACAATAAGACGTGATACGTGGAGGCAAATGTTTACTGGTCTCTTCTTAGCTTGTGATTATAGAAAGGTAGGCAAAGCAGCTCTCAGCCTAATTTCAATATGGTGATGCTTCCAGTTTGGTATTTGTCTGGGTCGCTGCTTTGTTTTTATTCCTCATAACTCCAGATACTCTCATTGTGCTTACTCGGCATCATTTTAGAGGTCAAAAGTTGATGCATTGTCTTCAAATTCATCATTCTTAGACACAGAAATAGCCAATAACTGTAAGCTGATGGCTAATTAGAAACTAGATGAGCTCATGTGATGACTTGGGGCTAAAGTTTGTTAATTCTGGAGAAGAAATTAACCACAAACTCTACAACTCTGGTCATTATCTGTTCCCACAGCATATTCAGAATGTCTGAGTACTAATTTGTCTATTCAAGTGTACTTCAGAAAAGATAACCTGATTGATTGATAAAGATTGATTGAAAGATAGATTGACCTAACAAATGTGTACATTGCTGCAATAGCACCATATATTGCATTATGTTGTATTAATTGATACACCTTTAGGGCTTCTATCAATAAATCTCATAATAGTTTAAATCTAAAATGCAAAATGATCTATAACCTCTTTGAGAAAACTGCTGTGAATTTCAGTCACACTTTATGGGCAGGAAATTAAAACACAGTGAGTCAGTTACAGAGCTGGAAATCTAACTCAAAAGCCATAATTTGGAATTCAGCAGCTCTAAATTACTCTTTCATCCTCTGAACACACCTGCATCCTCATTTAAGAAAAAAACCAAACTCCAAAACAGCTAGACTTACTAAAAAAACACTAAATAGTAGGAGCTGAAGAATCAATGGGATAAGCTATTGCTAAAAACTTAGGCTTAATCCAAAAAGAGTGGTACTTGTAATGAGTAACTTCAGTTTGCCAGTTGCTGGCTACTACAAAGCAAATGGTTGCAATAATCTTACAGTTTCCTCCCCTACATAAATTATATATTCCATCCAGTACTCCTGTAGTGATGTTTACAGCTTGCCTACCCAGGATGAACTGTCTTCTACAATGTCATGGTGATAATGTCATTACCTCTCAGAGAATGGAATTACAGAGCACGTTTCAACACCAGTGGTGTATTTTAGAGACTAGCAGGCAAGCTGCTGTTTCAGGCATGAGAGAAGAAATGTGTCTACTCAGCTAGAAGGCATTTCATTTTCCTATTGCTCTGTCAGGAAGAGCTATGATGGATCCTCCTGGGTAGAGCAATATATAAAGCCAAGTCCTACCTTTGCCATGCATTTTGAAAGGATCCCTTCTTTGCCTTTCATGTTTTAATGTGACCTTCTTCTCATTATTTCTGGGACAGTAATCACCATCTCCATGCTACTAATCCCAGTGGAATTTCAGAGGCAAAGAGCCAAAAATCCTAGCACAACATAACAAGGGTGAGCAGCCATCAGCACAGACGCCATCACTGCTCAGAAAAAAATGATCAGAGCACAAACATGGTTGCTGTTTCTAGCCTCCAAGGAGGCCTCCCTCTGCAAATTGAGTTCAGTAAACTGTAGTGTGGACCATGAAGTTCTTTTAAACCTGACCTGGTTTCTTTTGTATAGCTCTGAGAAGTCCTGCTGTACTGTACCCACAGGGAAGATAAAAGATGCAAACTAACCCAAGGACCTCTACCACTTGATCCATTACCTGTGGTAGACATTCTGCAAAGCACAGCAAGGCAGTTGTTTCAGTTCCTAATTTACATTTGTTTGGTAGCAGGCAGTTATTCCAGTCTGCATAGTGAGTGTGGCTGGCTGCCTCGGTGAGTTGCAATTAGGGCCATGGAGCTGAGAATGCTGTGTTTAAATTACAGGCAAATTAGAAGGTATCCACATGATCATTATTATGATTTCAAATGCAAGCATCCAGAAGGATGGCAGCTCAGCCAGAACAGTTTGGACTATACAGCAAAGCAGACACTTTCCAAGACAATACCAGAACACAGTTGAATCACTGCTCTAATGCCCAAAAAGGCAAGAGCTCTGGTGAATGTTAAGTTTATTGTCTCTCTGGGCTCACAAGTATCAGGTATGAAGTCTGCATTAATTTTCACATGTTTTAAGCCCAGGATCTTTAGATGTAACCGAATTTAGACATAGATTAGTCTTCTAACTAATGAAGTTTGAGACACTTCTGTTTACCTTCCTTTCAGTACAGCAACAAGCGCTTGCTTTCTCATGACCTTTCCTGTCTGTTCTTCCCATCTTGCTCACTAAAAAGCATATTGCCATGTGCAAGATACACACATCACATTTTCCAGGAAGAAACAATCAAGCTGTTAAGCACTGACCTATCACTGATTAAATGGCAAGTCTGGTTTAGTCTGCATTGTTAAAGGAATTACTCATAGATCACAGACCATTGCTGAAAACAACTGAGAATCATCACCTGTCAATATGTAGATGATAAGAAAATTAGGGCAACATGTTTCAACTCTCTAGCCACTAAAGCTGGCACTTCTTAAAAGTGGAGACAAGTTTTGGGTGGTGGTACAAACACAGGTGGCCCACTGTTATTTATAGTGGATGCTGTACCTGTCCTGCCAATGAGACTCAGCATGAAGGGCTGATGGGCAGGAATCTTTCATTAGCCTCCCAAGTCACACCCAAAGGACAAAGAAACATGACCTCTGATAGAAAATTTAGGAACCCCAACACCTAGTGTAACTGGGGACAGAACCCTGGAACTGGTTTTCTTGTGGTATTCCTCCTCTTCTATAGATAGCTTTAGTTCCTCCCAAGGTAAGTTGTAAGGAAAACTGTGCTGGAGTAACAGAGACTTCAGGTAGAATGCCAGATCTGTATAAAGTGTAAAAGTAAACACATCCTTAATTATTAGCTAGTATTTCTGTAAAGGAATTTAATATTTTTAACAATATCTAAACCTAAAATTGTTTCATTTAAATCACAGACAACTCTTCTAGAATCTTGAGTTACCTAAATTCTCCAAGTGACAAAAAGTATCTGAACCACAAACCAAAATTTCCATTTTCTTTTTAATAATCCTTCATCCTTTGATTTACCTTTTTAATAAAACAAAGCTGTGCATTAGTTCTGGCAGCTTCAAGGCAATCGGCAGATGATTGTGACAAGTAATAGCTCATGAAATTTAAAGGCAAAATTAAATTTGTGTAATGGAAATGATGGTATTTTAGCAATAAGAATTAAGTTATAGCAGTCTAAGACAATAAAACTGGACTGGACAACAGGTTATTTTCAGTTCTGATCCTTTTCTCAGAATTTACATAAAGCTTTCAACTTTAGAGGAAAGGTGTTGAAGTAACAGAAAATGGGATTTATTCCCATAATTTTCACTGTTAGTCTCCTTCGCCGCTAAGCGATGGGCATCTCTCAGTTGTTTTCAAACCCTCTGTTCCTAAACGCTGATGCCATTAATTAGTGTTTTAGATTATAAAAAACACAGTCATCTTGAGCTTATTTCCAGAAGTGAGCAACAAACTTGCTCCTTTCTTTTCTCAGCCTAAGGACAGCAAAAGTTAGAGCTTGGTGAATTTTATATTTTGCAGTCTTTAAGAGCAAAATGTGAAAAGGAAATCAATAATTTAGTTGAAAAGCTACTTGCTACAAATAATGAACTTAAGTAAATCTGTTCTCTAATTAACTATAGCATTTCACTAATGGGAGGGAGATTACAAAGGTGACAGGACTGAACCCACGACAATGGGAATTCATTACATCATTGAGCACTTGTGATCATTTAGATTTGCTTTACTTTTTCAACTCATAATTTCCTAGTTGGAAATGACCCATTTCATTGTATTTTCCTAGTTTTCTTGTCTGTATACACTCACCCTGAGCAACAAGGACATCATAAACTCTGCATGCTCCTCTGCACTGGAACTAAGGACACTTCTTTCACCTCCGTGGTCAAATGTGTATGAATTGTTAAAGGAAATTAGGGAGGTAGTCATAATAGATCAGATTTTTTGACTAATTATTTTCCCAGGCATAATACTTCAAAGGAAATGATAGGACACAAACCCACAGGACAATGAGCAGTCAGTAACACAATACAGAGCAGCACTTAATAAAGTGAAAATTCTTCCATATACTGTCAGGCAATCAATATCTGTGTTTAGAGTGTAAAATGGTGAAGCTTTGATCTTTGCATGAAGAACTCCTTTGGCAGAAGTGGTTACAATCAGCCAACTGTAATTTGTCAGGAATATGCAAGAGGATGTTCCTGCAAGGTAATATGTATGAGGAGTTCCAGCTGAGCCCAGAGAAGAAATTTCTGTCCCTGTGAAATACATTAATGTCTTTGAAATTTATACCAATGTTCTGGTAATGAATAATTTTCAGTCACGGGTAATTCGTAGCTAATGGTGCCTTTGTAGTGCTGCAAATGTTGATGTAAATCCCAAGAAGTACAGGGAAAACCCAAGAATTGTAATCTTTTTGTCTAGGTTGGTCTCCTAGATAGACAAAAAATACTCGCCTTGCTGGTAGACTTTTATGCCAGAAGTCCAGTGGTTGCCAAGAAGGGATTCTGTAACCCAAGACAATGTGAGTATGTGGGATGTTTCAAGTGTGGTTAAATCATTAGGTCACATGAGGCTGTAAAGTTAACATGTTTTATATGTGTTACCTGAAATAGAGCCTAAAAAAGGACCCAAAATAGTGCTGTGACCTATGCACTATAATTTGCAAACTGTAATACAGCTTCAGCATCCAAAACTTCCTACAAAATTCTGAAGTACTTTTTGGAAGTAGGATTAAAGAAAAACTACTTTTCCTGAAACAATTGTTCTTTCTTACTAGGAAATATTAAAAGTTAATTTTTTGTTTAACATTTTATCAGGAACATGGAAAGATAAAGAAAAACCAGAGTGGCTATTTTACATCAACATAAAATATTTTAAAGGTATTGGACATTAATGAATCGCTAAGACCAAATGCCAGGCAAATTACAGCTTTCCTCCTTAGCATGGAGAATTAGGAAACACTTATTTCAAAGGAAATGTGGTGTAATACACAATAAGGAGCAGAGTTCTCTGCAGGCAAAGGCGTCAATCTGCAGTTTTGTGGTTTGGAGATGCGTGTTTGCAGAACACACTAGTTTCTGGTAGTTTGCATTTGCTTGGGAATACCTTTTTTCTTCACATTTTCTTATGCAATACTAGAGAACAGAAAACCAACACAAACTATCAACTGATCAATATTTTTTTTTCTATTTTAGGGCCAATAATTGAGCTGCAAGAGACTGAGCTTGTGGATTTATGGGGAGGCCTTGATGGCCAGGAAGTTTGTGAGGAGCTCAGTGAAAAGTTACCTTTGTCTCAAACAGGAATTTCAGAGGGAGACATTTTAGCAACTGAACCTGTAGGTGGTAATAGACAAAGCATCAGAGAAGGTCTTTTTGAACAAACAGGCATGAGTGAAGCTGAGACTGGAGGAATTTCTAGGGAAGAAAACCAAGCAGCAGAATCAAGTGATGCTGAAGTGAGAAAGGAAGGTGATGATGCTGTGTCAGCAGTGAAAAGCACTGGTTTTGAATCTAGTGATTTGGACTGGAGCCTGGGTAGAGAGCCTGACACAGAAACAAATGGGGCTCAGAAGGGTAAATCAGTCAGGAAGAGGACAACTGGATTACAGAGACAACACGATTTGAAGAGAAGACCAAGGGGAGGTCTCATAAACACAAGTACTTAAAAGGAGTATGTCAAGAGGATGAGTGGCCACTTTCCTCTGTTGTCTCCAGTGAGAGGACTAGGGATAATGGCCATAGCTGGATCACAAAAAGTTCCACTTAAACATAGGGAGAAACTTCTTTACTGTATGGCTGAGGGAGCCCTGGCATAGGCTGCCAGGGAGGGTGTGGAGTCTCTCTCTCTGGAAGTTTCCAAACCCACCTGGACGTGTTCCTGTGTGACCTGATCTAGGTGGACCTGCTTTAGCAAGGGAATGGACTAGATGATTTCTAAAGGTCCCTTCCAACCCCTACCATTCTATGATTCTATGAATTTCAGGACCAACACCTGAAGCTATAACCACGACCTCAGAAGACAGAGCTGTGGCAGACATGGACGTCATTGCTTCAAAACAGGATGGTCCAGTTGCAGAGGTTGTGAAAGAAGTGCCTGCAAGAAAAGAGAATTTTTGTAGGCAGCATGGCAGCAAGTTTGGCCAACAGACAAGCTCAGAGACAAGACTGCAGGATGAGGACCTTCTGCAAGGTAAAGCATTCTCTTTTATTCTGGCAGACCTTAATCTTTTTAAACAGAACATTTGGACTGGTTTAACTACAGGTGTGTTTTTAATCCATTTCAAAACAATTGAAAGCATGTGAGTGATTTCTAAATACACAAGACCATAGGCTTTAATATCATCTCAGCATGGTGTTTTCTCCCAAGGTTTCAGGATGACAGGTGAGTCACTTGACTGATGATCTGTATTCAAGGCACTGAGCAGACACTTTAATTCAAGCAGGGACATTCTGAAGCAGCAGCATTTTCATAATAAGAAAAAACTTTATGTTCTGTTTTGCTCTGTAATATTAGTACAGCAAGACAGGAGCCTGAGCACATTAAAACTAGAAATTACCTTTAATAATGTTTAGACCATGATTGCCTATAGGGAGATAAGAGTATGGGATCACATAGCAGGAACCTTTTATTTCACTCTCTCATTGTGTTTCCAAGGGACTACCATGCTTCTTGTGCACAAAGGCTCTTCTTCAAGGATGGCTGTGGTCAGGCAAATGTGTGATTCAGAAAAGGTGTTTAAGGACCAACCTCCTTGCTGGTGCTCTGTGAATACTCGTGTCTCACAATTTAAAACACAGCAAGAACTGCGTCTACATGGCCAGAGCAGTCTAGTGACAGACTTATTACATAAAAGGCCATAAAGTTGGTGGTACAGCCCATGTACTGTGCTATTTGCAGGAATGTATCTCAGGTGACCATGAGCTCATGTCAGCTCTTTTCATCTGCTTTAGAAACTATAGTGTGAATATATGTTTAAAGGCTTTTAGAAAATATGTATCTTGTGGGTTTTTTTAAATCCTGTATCATTAAAAGCTCTATTTTTTCTTTCATCAGGTGACCTTCTGACCTATGACCTAAGTTACAGGTATAATAGCTGTAGATTGAGAATTCCAGAGGACTGGAAGTGTGAGAACGCTAGATTTCCAGGTATTTGGTAACAAAGTTGTATGTTCACTTGGGCACATGATGGCTGACAGTACTGCTGTGAGCTGAAAGGCTGGGCAAGAATGCAAACACTAATTCCCAAAGCTGACTTCAAGATAAGAGCAATGTAGACTTTGTCTCAGAAGGGCACTTGCTGTATAATGGCAATTCCAACTCCCCTGTATTCAGTGATTTGGCCTAATCATATGATAGCATCCGTGCCAGAATAGAGCATAAATCTGAAGAGATACTACTGGAAAAACATAGCAGATGAAGGTCCCCAGTCAGCATGGAGTCAGTCTGTATTCAGCCATAATTTCACTGGATAGGAAGTGCAGGACTCAGGGCTGCATTGGTACCGGCCACATGGCTGGCTCTAGGGCAGTATTTGGCTTCCTGTGACACACTCTACTTTCTGCCTTTCAGACCTACATCCCTTCATGACAGAGATTCAGAATTGTTGGGCTTCTCATACTAAGAGTGCCTTTGATGAAAGCTGCCTCAACCTGCCACAGTTTGTACAGCTCATGGAGACATTTGTTGGTGAAGACATTTCTCTGCCTATTATGAAGGGGCTTATTGCATTTATCAAAGAAGAATACAGACAGACAAAAGAGGACAAAATGAAACAACTAGAAAGAGTAAATATCGATAAGTTTTGCTGATCCCATGTCCAAACAAAAACCAAGCAAAGTCAACTTTTAATCTCATGGTGGCAGAGCTATTCACTTGCAGTCTTGCATTCTCTAAAGAGACCTTTTACCCCTTTGTTTTCATGTGGATCCTCCCTCCCTAGCCCTTAGCTCTAGAAGTGATGACAGACTCATCCTGTAAGAGGTTGTCTGTCTGTTCTAGAGATGGACTCGGTGAGACAGCAGGTTGATAGTTAATTGTGAAAGAGCTCAAAACATTCCACTCTGCTTATTCACCTTTATAATAGCCAAGAACCTGATCTCTGACCTACTACCCTGGCACGTACAGATGAGATTGTAGATGTTTTGGGGAGGATTTAAAAACAAGTGTGTTTGATTTTGCTATGTGTGTTAGCTGTATGTGAATGTGTACGTGCTTTTTTGGGTTTAAGTTACACGGTGCTCTTGCCACGTGTTGAAAAAATATATTCCCTTTTAGAAATATCCTCCTGCACAGCACTAGGGTGTTCCACATCATTACAGGGTACAGATATATTTCACGGTGGGTCTGTCCATAGCAGCGTTTCTAGCTGCATTTTCCTCAGACCTCTTTCTAGTTTCTCTCTGTGCTGCTGACCTAATTTGGATCAGATATTGGACCTGACAGCTCTACTGTCCTCATGCTGAACACAACACACACTGGCAGTGTTTTGGCCTTTGAGAGAATTCCACTCCAGCCATTTATCACTGTATGCTCTGCAAAGACTGTGTTTAAAGTACAAATCATACACGGATTTGCTTAGAGCCCACACAACATAACAATGTACAGAAAGACAAACTGTCAGATCTTTGGATATTGCTAACAACTTGCTGGGAAGACATTTGTATTCTGGGAGTACAAATTGACCTCAGTTGATCTTACCTTAGATCCAGCACAGGCTTCATCTGTTTGCTGGGAAACAACCTTCTGCAGTGCAGATTCTGCCTGGTAAAACTGCACTGTCAGCTGTGTTTAGTGTTCCAGATATCTCCCAGTTTCACTGTTTTATCTCCAGGTCTGAGTTATGTTTTTACAGATTTGGCTTGAGCCACAGGAAATACTCTATTTTGCATATTTGTGTAGACTTTGAGCATCAGTGTCCAGGACTGTTTCCTTGTGGTAGGTCAATCGCACCTCTCGCTTGGCCCAACGGAAACTGCTGCTGGAGGCACTTTTCCAAAAGTGGGACAAGGATGCATCAGGGTTTCTGGACCTGGAAGAGATGGATGCTGTTCTAAGCACATTCAAGGAAGGGACAGAAAAAGAGGCCTTGATGAAGGGTAAGGAAACAGCTCTGCTTTGCAAGAACAATGTCAACATAGTGGGCTTTAAATCGTTCAACAACAGTGCTAATGAAGTTGTTGGCAAGTACCAGTTGTTTTTTTGTTTTTGCAAACATACACAGTGTAATGTATAAAATCAAGAGGAACAGTTATCCAGACTTACTTGTTAATACATAGCTTCATCCTCTCCTCCTGTCCAAGGCTCCTTCGCATTTCTCTGATTCGTAGAGAGGTAACCCAATGCTTTTATGACATTGTGATGTGGTGAAAAATTATTTCAACTTTAACATGCAATGTGCTATGGCAGTGAAAAACATACAGAAAGCCTGGGGACATGTTTGCACTTTCAGTCTAGCCCATCTGTGTTATCCAGCTATTTTTAATAGATGCAGTTTACTGTGCTATCTGCAGGAATGTATCTCAGAAGAGGACATGAGCTTTCCTTCCAGTCTCACTTCTCTGTTGGTTCATTTCTCAAACTTAAAAAATTTGTTCTGACTTGGGTTATACAGAAGTACTGCAGCTTCACCTGGTCCTGTCTGGCAGCCTCATACACATTAACATGTGGGTATTAGGTGCTCTGAAACACTGTATTAGCAATTAATAACGTTTGCATGTATGCTTGGGTAGAGAGGATTGGTTTATTCATCTCCATGCTCATCTTCATATTGCTTGCTCTGCCATATGTTACTGGATAAGGCTCATTTTGTCAAACACCAAAATCTCTTCATCCTTTAGCTCAGTTGAGGCAGCTGGTAGGGTGAGGAGTGCACCAGCAAGCTACACTTAATTGTCTTCAGGCTGCACAGCCACAGAAGAGACTGGCAGTTGAGTGCTCCCTTGCATTCAAAGCATGTCAGGACACACTACAGAAATATGGACATGGTCCCTTCCATGAAGGGCTCATAAACTAAATGACAAATAAATAGAAAGATAGCATGGCAAAATCAATACCACCCACAAGCAACAACAAACTATTTCTAGCAGCTTCAACCCAATCTCTCAAAGGTATTGTGAAACAAGCAGGTTCGGGGAAGGGTTCACAGACATTACACTCCTCCTAGATGAAAACACAGTGAAAAGTGGGTAGAATTATTTTATTTTCCTTGTAAGAGAAAAGCATAACTTTACAGATATAATGGGGAAAATAATTAATGATACTATAGCTCACTGATGAAGAAACTGATCATGCAATGTTGAACTTCATTTGTATTTCTTTCTTCATCTCTTTCTTCAAAGAGAGAAGAAGGTAGAGGTGAAGAACCAAACATCTGTATACCATCAAAAAATATCCTATCCTAATTGTGTCAGAAATGAAATTAAAAAATTACTGAATGTACTTTAGATAATGGCCAGGATAAGACAGCATTAACAGTCAGCTCCACCATGGTTGGGGACCATTAGTACTTGCTACTTCTACAGTTAAAATCTGTGATAAATTCCCTCTGACTGCTGGAAGGGAAGGAGGAGACTCTCAGCTCCCATAAACAGCTGTGTCTGGGTGCTCTGGGCAGCTCCCTGCCTGTTTCTGTGCATCATCAATCAAAGCATTTTCTATTACACTGTTCCTTATAGCCCACTGTATGTATTGATCACAAAATACTCCCTGCTTAACAGCAGAGTCACACTTCTACCTATATATCTTTGCTTGCTCAGTTTGCCAGTTGGAAGCAGCCTGAAAAATCGCTCTCTGGACTTTTTCGGGTCCAACACGATTTGAAACCAGGATTCAGAAAAAATGATGAAAGTGTTAGTCACGGCAGTGCTCGGGAGAGGCACTGCCAGGAGCATGATCAGGCAAGCAGAGCTTGGGCAGAGCCCCCGGTGAATCCTGGGTCTCCAAAGCCAGGAGGCTCCTGCAGCTCCGACAGCCAGTGCAAGAGCACCCTCCTGAGCCCAGAGCTGGGGGAGCAGCAGCAGCGGGGCACAGGAGCAATGCCCTGCAGGTTTCTTTCTCAGGTGAGAAAGCAGGCATCTAGAGGAAAAGGTGTATCCGGTCTGGAAGCTGAAGATTCCGTATCATGGTGACAATTTACATCCAGGGGGTAGCTCGAAGAAACTCAGAATGATGGACTGGAGCACTCCACCCAAAGCCAGTTTAGGGCTTGATTCATATTTTGCATAAGTGGAATGTTTTATTCAAATAGACTGTCCCTGTCTTATTTTTCCTTCCTTCTACTAGCAAAGAAAGACCTCTGCTCCTGTTACTCCCAGCTCAGCAGAGTGGGGAAGCTATCCCCAAAGGCATTCCAGACCTTCCTTGAGTTAATTGCTTCCAAGCTCTCTGGCAATGAGGATGAAACTATTGATAACCTGGTGGCATTTCTGACCACAAGTGTGGAACGGAGTCACATGGAGTGCCTGCAAAGCTTAACCAGGAGAAAATGGCTGCATGATATCCAGCAAGCAGCTGAGACCAGTGGAGGAAGCATGGGACCAGTTTACCAAGCAGTGTTCAAGGCCCTCTCCCAGGTACACATCCCAGGGAGCACAAGAGTCATTTGTGTTGGGATTATGAGACTGACTTCAAACCTTGATGCATCTGAGTTGAGCTGGGTTGCTGCTCTGAGGCTGGTTTCCTCATGCTTTCGTGCACTTAGCTGGCATTCAGCAGAGCCCATGGTATGCACAGAAAGAGTCACAGGCCAGATCTGTTACACAAGAATTATTGTCCATACTCTGCCAATCCAGAACATATCTCATGCAAACTTATGTCTCACTTTTTGATGAGCTAACTTAGATCAAATTTGGAAATCCATAGTTCTAGTTTTGGAGCTTCTGAAATGAAACTCACCAGAGTGAATTTGAGACAAACCTGGTTAATTTGTAATGGTGATACTTTTGTTTTTAACTTGGCAGCTGCAACTTGATGCTTGTCCTCACCATTAAAGCCTTCCTCAAAGCCAAACTTCTCTCATGGTAGCTGAAGTGTTCTTACAATATTGCCTAGATTTGTAATAGCAGCTCTGGCACTCTTTAGTCTGATTGTTCCAAAGGAATCTCCTATTGAATAATAAATCCATAGGAGATTTGCTTAGGCACAGGTTATAATTAGGGATTATTTTTATATGAATTGCTCTCCATTAGCAGCAGGAAAAGAGAAACTTATTTTCCTTGCCAATCAAAATACCAAGTCAATTGAAACACACCATCCTAACATAGACACACATACGTGTCATGCAGTTGGTGTGTGCCCTGCAAAATCAATGACCCAGAACAGCATCTCAGCAAAAAATGAGACAAGTGCTAAGTACATGAAATAAGTGTAATGGCCAATGGCTAATGTACATAATGTAATGGGAAACATGTGGTTGCTAGGATGCAGAAGCCCATGGGGGTAACAAGAAGATCAGTGCATATATTGCCCTTTTGGAAAAGAACCAGCAATCACCAGAGCGGGGACAGATTCTCCTACACTACGTGGCATGTACCACAGATGATGCACCATATGTGCTAAACCAGATACTTTACAGAGACATGAAGGGAGTAAGGTAAGAAAAGCTATAAATAACTGTTTCTTTTTCTCAAAAATATTTGGAATGTAGGAGTACCAGGTAGTATTTGGGGCACAAAACAAACAGAGGTTGATAAGTAGTCTGGAGAGGAAATCTCCTCAGGGACCACTGAGGACTGATTCATTATCATCAACATGCCCCTGTACTTTGCATGGTCTACTTAGATCTACTCTGTTTAGGATTTCATTCCTTTCCTGGGGGAGATTAGCTCACAGTCTAATAAATCTCATCCTTTAGCAAATGTTTATTGCATTGGCCCTACATTTTCTCTTTAAAAATTAATTCCCATATGCCCATTTACATTGAGGTATTTTTTGAGAACAATGCTCCTCCTTCCCTAGTGTTTACACTACAAAAAAGCTTTCATGCCTCTTCTCATTTCCAAAAGCCAGACATATTTATCTTGTTCTTTAAATATTACTCCTTCTGGCCTATTAAATGTGACTGCTGCTTGCTTCTGTATTCCTTTTCATTACATTCATTAGTGGATGTTTAAGGATGAAAAGTACCTTATTTATTTGCCTTTGGGATGCATGTGGTAAATGTGGTATTTCTGGGTGTGGTCAGAGTAAGGAGTTCACATCTTCCTCCTCTGATGCCAAAAACAGGGAGAGATTGAAGCAGCAGTATTTCTTGCTTTGCTAAAGATTTTCTGCTACTCTTCACAAACTTCCTCATAAGTTTATTTTTCAGCTTTGCAGCTATTGAAGAGGGAAAGCCAATCCATGTTCCAAGAGTTCAGCTCCACAGAAATATCCACTTCTGGAACTACGACCGCCCAGCAGAGGAGAGAAAAGGTTCACTCCTGGTGCTGCCACTGCATGATGCTCGTTGGAGAGTCTTTGGCATTCTAGGACTTGACACTCTTCGGGACCATTGTGAGGAAACCACCTTTCTGGCCCATGAGATCAGTTTCTATCAGGTGAGCACCATTAGATGCAGTTTGTTAGACGACTCTTCAAAAACCATGTAGGGACTGTGTGCATTTTACATGTTTTTTAGAGTAATCATAAGATGTACAACTCAGGAAAGAACCGTGGGCCCCTTGTGAGCAGAATACTTTATCAATATCTTACTGGGTAGCAGGTTATTTGTAATTGATTACCAAATATCACTTCATCAATATTTAAGCTTCTCCTAACCAGTAAATGAATTGCACTTTTGTGCAAAGCCCAATGATTTATTTCCTGAAGCTCTAGACCTCGTATTACTTTTTACATGGTGGAATGATTATAAGCAGCAGCAGCCCAGATCTTTTTGGGATGTTCTTCCAAATCTGCCTGACTGTGGATGCATCCTCTGGGCAGCAGGGAGCGCAGCAAGCCAACATTCCCCACCAATTTGGCTCCATCTCCAATAAAACCAGCTTTGCCTACTTCAGGACTTGGCTGTGACCTGGGAACTCCGGAGTTTTAGAGCATTATTTGATAAGAGGCATCTCACAGTCATTTTTCAGCTTTACAAATTCTCATTAAAGTAACTTGTTAGAAACATTTTTACTTCATTTTGCTGTGTGAACATTTCCCCAGCTTTTTCTTTCCCCAAATTAAACAGAACTGCCTGACTCATTTGGAGGATTCTGCTTTCACAGGGAGTTTCTCATGCATTCAGCAAAGCCTACCACCATATCTGTGCACTGGAAAATATTCTTCAAATGACTGTTACTGCCGTGGACTGGTTGTATGCCAGGGCACCCAGCGTTCACACTGTTACTACATACATTGTGGAGCCTGGCAAAGACAAGGTACACAGACTACTGCAGAAAAGGGCCTGCAATAGTCAGAGGCTGAAAGGGTACTTCAGTAAGGACATGTCATTTCTATCTGCCTGTGATTTTTTTTCCAGTGGTTTTAGCATAAATGCTGAAGCCTGCCTTAGATTCTTTTGTCTGCCTGTGAAATCAAAGGGCTACACAGGTAGAGAGGGAAGTTTTCCTCTAGAAAGGAGGCCACTCTTTTTTCATACTCTCATGTAAAACATTTCAAGAGCACTGCTAGTATAGCCCCTTCTCCATGGCTCCACGGGAACAGGCAGTATTCTCCTACTTTGATGCTCACAACTGCATAGCAACCAATAGAGCAATACCCCACACCATCCATCCATCCATCAGTAGGTTAGCCAACACTGCAAGTCCCTGCTAAAGCTTATCTGACTGGGACCTCCACAAAGAGAAATGCCCTTCTGTGAAGCTTCTGTGCCTGGTAAAATTATGGTATTTTTTAAGAATAAATTAAAAAGAAATAGAGAATGTCTTAGCTAATGTATTAGGTCCTCATTCTGACATCATGTCAGCAGCCATTACAGAAACACAACTCAAGAAGAGGCTGCTTCCCAAACAGCTAGCTTGTAAAGGCAGTCCCTTCCCTGCAGATCATAGTCCTGTTGTTCACCAGGCACTCAGGCCCTGGGAAGCTTGTCACTTCATGTACAAGTGAGTTAAGAAGATGAAAAGTGTATGCAATATTTAGGACTGATCCTGTGTCATCACAAAGTCTGTATGACATCTGCTGTAGCCATAATTCAGCTGCTTCCTCTGATAAGCATGGTTTATCTTGGCAGCTTTCTTTTGTCATTCCAGGCTCTGTACTGTTCCCTTGTTAGCTGTCTGATAGCCAGGTCATTTGCTCTCCTCTGTGCTTTTCATGTGTCAAGGCACACTGACACAAACATGAGAAAAAGGATGGGAAAAAGAAGGGAAACCTCTTTGTGGCGTGTTGGTGTTCCTCAGTGTGGAGCCTGGGGGTGGACAAAATAGCCTGGCTGAGAGACATCCAGGGCATACTCTTCATGCATCTTGAGCATGACACTCTGGGAATAAACCCAAGAGCGGTTGGGAGATGTCTTTAAACCATCCCATTGCACTTAAATGTACAGAGGAGTTCCCTTTAAGAAATATATAGTTTCCTCCCTCTTCAAGCTTCAAAATAGCTGTTAGTTTCTTGAATGCAGCTAAACCTCCCTTTTCTTTCTGGCAGGCAAGGGACTATACTCTGCGTAAGATGCTCACTACAGATAAGACAGGACAAAAAGAAATGCATAGTTCTCCTATTCTTCTCCTTAGAAAAGAAAACCTCCTAAGGTAGGCTCTGGCACCTGTGACTGAACTAGTCACCTGCAGTCCTAGACTCCAGCCTGCACCAGGCACAATTCATATTACATAAAGCCCATGGTAATGCAACTCTGCAAGTGTGAAGCCTTAGCTCTCACTGTCAAGGCTTCTATTGTGTTTGCATGTGATACTGAATTATGCAGGGTTGAGGAGTATTTTCTCTTTGAGCTTAGACCTGTAAAAACTTAACTTCCAACTTAATGCTCACTAGGTGAGCTGCCAAGCAAGCTCTACATCTGCTGGGAAAAGTTTGCTAAAGTACAGTCTACACTGAACCCTTTTGCTTTTTAGGGCAAACTGTCTTTTTCCCTGGTCATAGTAGTCGCATTTCCTTGAACTATCTGGTTCCTTCCACTGTCAAGACTCCTCACAGACTTATCTTTAAGCATATCATCCTGTTGTCAAAGTCAGTTGAATTGCCATTTGCTGTCCAGCAGATGATTTTGGTTTTTACAAGACTCTATAGAACAAATGTCGATGAAGTTACAAACAAGAAACTACTTTTAAAGCAAGGTTTGTTACATTCTTAAGATTTTCAGCCATTGCCTTGGCAATTTTTCTCTATTTTGTATGTGGCTTGAATAATAACTTCAAACTGTGTGTATTTCAGTTCAAGGAAACTTTTAACAACAAAAGATGAATGTTATCTTACCAAAATATGCTAAATAAATTGCCAAAATAAACCAGAATGGTAAAGTCTAGTACATTTTCCTCTCTTTACTCTCATTTCAGAGATTACCTATTTAAGTGCATAGACAGCTCAGAGGTCACTCGCACTTCTGTTGATGGAGAATACCACATTGCAGTACCTCTCCGTGACCTATCAGAACAAGCTCTTGGTGTACTTGATATCAGCATTGGACACCACCAGAAATTACCACCTCACGAACACAAAGACCTGCAGAAAATGCTGAAGGTGGCCCAAGCTGCCTGCTTGGAGATACTGAAGAGATCTTTAGAGGAAATAGAACCAACCTACGTACTGGGTATTGTGCATACAAGAGCCTAAGTTTTTTAGGAGTGAAATTAGAAATCTCAGTAAAACCTCCTATAAAGTAGCATTCATACAAGCATGAAAAGACAAATACAAACCTTTGGTACACATAACCTACTCCTGAGAAAGCCTAAGTGCTTAGCAAAGTACAGTTAAATAGAACATTTAGATTCTTCACAGGATATTTTGTGCCCAAGTCCCACTGAAATCAAAGGTGTGAAGCAAGGTGCTTTTTTGCCTGCAAGGTCCTAAGCATGTCCTCCTCAGAACTGCCTCAATTAAGATAAAAGAATTTGTGTATCACATTTATAGAATTGCTTGAACCCCTCATGATCTCAGGACATCTACTTGCCCCTTTTGTCTCCTCTAGCACATACTCATTTTCAAAGTTCCATAGGATACTTGGGCTGTATACAAATCAACTTGAAAGCTTTGCTTCTGATTCCAGAGGCAGAACACATGGCAAATCTGAGGCACGCAGGGATTCTGTTCCACCGGTTCATGCTGCAGGACCTGCGAGATTGTGTCCAGAAGCTCAATGCTGAGAGCTTTGCAGAAATCAAGAGCTATGTAGAACCACCAGCTCTGGTATATGACATAGTTAAAGCTGTGCTGTTGCTTCTACATCCAAACTGGAAGGGTTCAGAGAAGACTGAGGACTGGAGTCAGTGTAAACTGGTGAGACTTCAGAATGTTGAGACTTTGCTTTCTGTTCTTTTTCCCCTAAGAAGACATAGTGGAATTTGCCAAGAGTGAATGGCAGTGAAATAATTCATTACCTACACATTTCCTATATGCTTGACTTAGCCATGTTTAACTCTGTAACTCTCCCAAGTTTTACACTGCCAACTGACTCATTTTGTTCTTTGCATTACAGAGACTTGATGACAATTTGATTCAGAAGATTTATTGCTTTGATCCAACTGCTGCATCTGTGCAAATTCAAGAGGAGCTGCTGCTGGACTGCATCACTGGTAAGTACGATAAACTAATTGAGAGATTACCAGACATGGCTTAGCCATGCAACAGTGTCAGTGGCAACCTTCAGCTGAGTGCTTTTAAGGTCCTTACTTCAGAAATTAACTTTGATTTCACAGTAGATTAAACAACAGATAAGGGTTCCTAAATATTTGCAGTCTTTTTTTGGTCAATAAAAGTCAACCTGTTAAATTTAGAATCAAAATTTACTGCCTTAAGGAAAGAGAAGCAGATCAGCTTTGAAACCTACCAGAACAAGTGATCTCATTGTAAACCTCCACATAAACATATTAAGAATGATGACTCTTTTGGCAAGTAATATGTAAAGACATATTAAGAATGATAGTTCTTTTGGCAAGTAAATCTACTTTAGACTTCCATGCCTTGCCTGAGGGACTGACCTAGCTTCACAAACAATTGTAGGAGGATATTGTGAGTCCTCTCTGTAAACACCATCTGCCAGGTACTTAATATACTCACTGGCCACATACAGGAGCTGATTTTCAGTCTATCTTTCTCTCTTTTAATGAAAGTGGGCTTTTTTTGGTGCCCAAGCAGTCAAAAGGCTATTATTATTCGCAGTATCTCTGGAAGAGAAATGACTGTTGTGTTTGTTGAGATCTCTTGTTTGATATCAAGTGCCAGACTGAGAGGCCTGTTAAAATCAAATGTGGACAAGACTGTCCAATTTAGCTGGGGATATTTATCAACAGTACCTTGCCTGCTAATGAACAGTGAACACTTAATGCAGTCATAGTTCCTTTTCATGTGTTCTCGTATTTATTAAACTAATTAACTGGAAAGAATGAAGCCAGTCTAGAACATTCAGCCTTCCCCCAGTTAGGGATGCAAATATAACTAGAAAGAACACAGCTTCGGCAAGCTGCTGTTATGCTACAAAAGGTTGGTTTCCCACATCACAACTAATTCTGAGAGAGAAGTGTCAGTTCAGTGGTGTGAATACAGATATGCCACAATTACAGGAATGAAACGGGAAAAAAAAGGCCACTGTTCTCTATATATTTTTATTATCAAATGTTTAGTGTTAAAATATAGCAGAGCACTTTGTACAACACAGGACCTGCCACAACACAAATTCTAATAAAAAGGCAGCATTCCTATACTTGACCAATCACTGTCACAATAATGCCCTGTGCTTCTCAAAGCATCACCCCTTTGCAAGAGGAGAATCCAGGAGAGCTCCACTGATGGCATGATCTTTTGTTCAGTCTTGTAGCAACACTGGTCAGGTTTTTGACCTGGCTGTTCTGTGTTTCAGGTGTACCCAGAGCAGCGGTGTGGCAGCACGGCTCAGCTCCAGCCTGGTACCTGTACCACTGGGTACACACCTGCCTGGCACTAGCAGAGATCACAAGGAGCCTACATCAGTAAAAATACCCCTTCTTGAGCACCTTTTGGCATACAATTGTAATGTGTCGCATCCAGTCCCAGTGTGCCTCCAATCAATCTCTTAATCACTCGTCTAACCTTAGTGATTCTGGTATTTGACACTGTTAATTCAATTCACTGTTGAGTGTTTTACACTTGTTTTACACATTGTTGAGATGCTAAGAAGTCTGCTAGGGATTGTTAAGAAAAAGCAATTAAAACAGTAAAGGAAATGCTTTTACTAGTAGAGCTATTACATTTGAAAAACTTGAGTAAAAGGGTTTATTTCAATTAATTCAGAAAACAGAGTCAGAGATGAGTTTATAACTCCTTTGCTGCTCCTGACACAGCAAAAACTTTGAAGATTCAGTATCCTCAAATTACTCTGTAGGAATAATTTCAGGTAAAAGTTATTAATCAGCGTTTTGTCCAAGTTCTTCTGACTGTATTGCAGAAAAGCCTTACACTTTTAATATAGCGAGGTGGGGGAAAATGCTTTCTTATTGGGATAAAGCTTGAGATTACGGGCAACTGCGCCATCGGCTGCGAGATCTCATCTTTCTAATAAGTTTTTATTTGGCAGATTCACTTCCTTAATAAAAAATTTGGGAAATTAAACTCCTCTTGCTTTCTTTCGTCGGCAACAAGGGACTGTCCTCAGCTGGGCGACCACAGCGGCCGCCTGAGGGCAGGAGCCCTTCCTGCCTCAGCGCTCGGCTCGGGCTCGGGCTCGGCTGGGCTCGGCTCGGCTGGGCTCGGGCTCGGCTGGGCTCGGCTCGGCTGGGCTCGGCTCGGCTCGGCTCGGCTCGGGCTCGGGCTCGGCTGGGCTCGGGCTCGGCT
>WBNH01008833.1:11168-70323 GCA_013401255.1 Urocolius indicus | reverse complement strand
CAAAGCTGTTGCGGTGTTGCTGGAGTAGTTTCTGACTCTGAAGAGGGAGAATCCCCTCAGGATTCCCCAGCGACCCGCCGTGCAGCTGCCGCCTCCCGCCCGCTGAGCCGCGACTGGCGGTTGCCGGGTTGCGGCGTCGCGGGAGCTGCCGGGGCAGTGGCTCAGAACACGCAGAAGCAATTGTTTCCTCACAGTGGTAACGCAGTAGTACGTCTGGCGTCCTGGGGCTTTCCAGCCTGACGCTGCAGACTCAGACGAGCTATTTCTGTTACTCAGTGATGGACTCGGGGAAAGGCAGGTGGGGGAAAAAAATTCCTGATATAGAGGTTACTCGTTCCCAAAAAGTCAGGAGGTGTTTCTGGGCACAGACGTTGGCAGCATCAACAGAAGAGTTCTGTGTGTCTAGTTAGTCTCTGCATGGCTTAATCTGACTGTAAATCTGGTCTTTTGCTGTAGCTGTACCTGTGGGTTGGTTGCAATGCAGCAAAAGTAGTTATAGAATAGTATCTAGTGTAAATTAAGACTAAATTTCCCAGAGAGACATGAAAAAATAACTTGGAATGCTCTGGACCTGAGAGATTTTTGGGCTCATTTAGGGAGGCCATTGCACCCAGAAATTTTTCATGGGAAAAGCAATAGCTCTGGGAGAAGCTGTCAGTGGTGTGGCAAGGCTGAGTGCACTGCTGCAAATGCTGCTCAGACCTGTACTTGGTAACTTGATACGTGATGTTGATAACGATCTGTTGTTTTTAAAACTGAGAATTGTAGATTTTTGTTATGGAACATTCTCTGTGTTTTGTTATAAGTAATGTTAGTGATAACTTTTTTTTCCCCCCCTAGATATGGGCTTATTATGCCCAAGAAACTGTCACAGAAAAATCTTGTTTCGACAAAACTCTCGGTGTTTGCAGATGACTCTGATGATGAGGTCAGTTCAACATATTTCTTCTGAGATCTTCTCCATATTCTGCAAATTCTTTGTTTACCACACTTAAAGTCTGCATCAGCTTAGGGTAGTGTCACTAAGACACACATCATCGTTTTGGTTTTGAGCATCAAATATGACCTGTGTTGTCTTTAGTGCAAGTTGTATAGAAATGAAGACTTGAATGTTGGTTACTTTCTGTCGACTCTTCCAAGAGTTCACCACATAGTGCAACCTGTTTGCAAGAGTTAACAGTATTTAGCTCATAAAGAAATCTGTTGGCTACTAGTGGGGAAATACGTCTACAAACAGAAAGTAGTGATCAGCAGTCTTACCTGAGATATTAACTTTCAAGTGTATTTTAATGTATTTTATCCTTCAGCTCATTGCACCCAAGTTTGATAAAACTGATGCGTGATCCTTAGGGTCACTGTAAACACAAGCAAAACTAAGTTCTAAAGCAAATATGAAGACAAATAATGAGAATTACTTGTAGTTCTGGAAGCACATGTGGTACTTGCAGCATTATATTGAACAGTACACAGCTTGTGTCTGATCACAGAGTTTATTGAGACTGTGATACATGGCTGCATTGCATCACATTGTGTTCTTTTATATAGTCTCCTTTAGTTTCTATATTTTTGAAGTATTGCTTTCAAAATATGAGCTTTCTGCCTGCCCCAGGAGGGGGTGCTGTACGCCATAAAAACTACACTCAATGTACTGTGAGTACGGGGAGCAGCCAGGACTGGCTTGGGATGTAGGTTGGTTTGGATACCTTACAGAAACCCAGCTTCTAAAATAAAAAGGCTGACAGATTCACTCACAGAATCTGCTATAAAAACTCTTCAAAGTTGTCAGTATGGTACAAACCCAGCAGAAAGTAATAATCTCATAACTGCCTTTATCAGAGGAGATCATTTTTTAAAAAAGCAAAATTACTTTATTAGTTCAATAATAATTTCAGAGCTTTTCAAGATAAGGAGCAGCATTTGGGAGGGATTTAATTTCCTGTCTGCTACCTTATCAGTCAGAACTACATCTCAAATGTCTGGAGATTATGTATTTTTAACTGAACTCTAATAAAGTTTGTGCTGGGAAATCGGCACACCTGACTTGGTCTGTGATTATATGTTAGATACCAAACTTTTGCTCTCTCTTTTTTTAAAATGTTACTATACATATTTCATTAAGATTTTACCTGAACCTTTGCTGAAGGAATTTGAGAGGTGATCGCTTTTGCTGTGGCTAAATACATTAATTGATGTTAGTTGCTAATGAAGATGATCTTTGGGTTAGTTTATGGGAAGCAGAACATCTAGGATGGAAATTTTCTTGAAATACAGTGTTGACTGGGAAGAAAATAATCCATGTGATTGCAGTTACTTCTAGCCAATATAAGATCTGAATTCTCTGCCTTCATAATAAGGAATTGTTGCTGTCTTTGAAAACTATAGGGAAGGTTGTTACCCCTAGGAAAGCCTGTTGTAGAAAGTAAATGCCGCAGCAACAAACTGAGTATTAGAAATGTTTCCATTCTGACTTATTGTTATTTGTGATAAATCCATTTTCTCAAAGCGTATTCCAGCCTTGCATTTTCAGAGGTAACTTGCCAGTATTCCCACTACACTGTTCCATGTTCTGTTTTATCTTGGGAATATAGTTAAAAGTGTTTTTGTGGTTCAGCAGATAAAAATTCTGTTTATTGAAATTCCTGTACCTCACCAGCCTTTCAAAACTGATACGTTGCTACAGGATCATAAAGTGGAGCTGGAAAAATAATTGTACATAGACCACTATAGGTGCTAAATTCTGAAGAGAGATCATGGAGTCAGAGTTGGTGGTTCTGTGAATGTATTGGCTTGATGTAGCTTGGCTTTTAAGTGACCATCTAAAAGATAAATGGAGTGTTTATGCAGGTACAAAGGAAGAAGCTGAAAATGGGAAGAAAACTGTAACCTGTTGTAGACTCAGATTTTTTTTGTGTTTGCTTTTGGATCCTTCCTTTCACTTTGCAAATTTGAGAAGGATACAATATGACTAAAAACCAAATTGGCCAAGTAATGAATATTGACAATGACTAGAGTTTATGCAACAATTTTCACACAGAATAAGACTGAGGAACCTAAAGTGTGCTCTTAAAAAAGAGATTATGGAGAAGGAAATGGGGAGGAGTAACTTGAGAGGATGTACGTAAAGTCAAAAATGATTCATAGAAGGTGGTGATTTTGTCATTTCTCATAATATGAGCAGTAGGTTGTATTACAGAATTACCAAGTAACTGGTTTAATCTAAACAAAAGGAAGTTGGTTTTTTATTCCACACAATGTATAATTAAGTTGTGGAACTCATTGCCACAGGATATTGTGGCATGGCCAAAAAATATAAATGGATTCAGAACTGGATTAGTCAAATTAAGGAATGCTCTTGGTGTCAAACAATGGTCCAGATGCATCCTCCAGTTTGGGAAGTCCCTAACTTCTTGGTGTCCTGAGTTGAACGTAGGTGGGACAAAGCCATTGGTCAGTAGTTTGAATGTCTGTTCTGGGATAACAACTGGGGTAATTCATTTTATTGCTCTCTTTTGTTGTGCACAAACTATCTTCCCTGGTCTCATAGGAGTGGTGTACTGGAGAGTCTCATTCTAAGTTTCTTGTTTTGCATGGATTCTGTGTAATTTCATAGGTAGAGTTAAAAGATTTTTCTACTTTCAGAAAACATTAAACTATAAGCTTTGTGCTTCAGAAGAATAGCTTGACTGCAGGGAAAGTATGAGACAGATTGCTGAGCTTGTAGGGCCTTTAATAAATGGTTGGTTGATAAGTAAAAACAATACAAAAGAACGGGAAGTTCTCATCTGTCAGAGCTCATAGCACAACAGGAAATTGTCCACCATAAACCATTAGGGAAGGTGTTTGTTTTTTGTAAACTTACTGCCACTCTAGACAAACAAGTCGCAGGTGGACTTCTTTACATGTGCCATCATCAGGATTATAGATTACTTTTGCGTGTATGTAATCTGAGTAGATCAAAGCATTTGTTTCATGTAGACAGACAAGGAAAACTTTCTAAGCAGTGTTTCGGGTGTTGTGGTGGAATAAAACTTATTTTGTGAATATGACTGGAGGATCTGCAGTTTGTCTTTTACTGAGCCTAATGCAGGGGTGATTCCTTACTGTTCAGATACTCTTATACTGGTTTTACAGAAAGGTATCTGCTAAAGGAATCTCTCAGTGATTATCCTTAATACACAGTACGTCTTCCTCAAGAGCCAGAAGGACGTCTAGGTCTTCTGTGTAGTTCTGGTGTATGTTCTGCAGCCAATTTAAAATAGCTGTTTATATGAAGAAGTTTATACTGACTCATTTACAGCATTCTTGGAACAAAGCAAATGACACGAAAATTAAGTACAGTATTTTGAATATTCGTCAACATCAGCTCTTCAGTCTTGAATGCCAGAGATAAATATTAGATGAATGAACCTAGGATTCTTGTAGATTGTTTTAAACTAAACATCTACTATCTGCTTCTCCAGTCACTCAGCCAATCAGCTACATAAATAACTAAGAGACTATATCCAATTCTAGTCCAAATAATCAGCAGGCTACAGTATGCAAGGTGTAGTCTCAGTACCTCAGTGGACTCTCTTGAGTGTGTTACTAATTTAAGTTCAGATTCCTAAAGCCTGAAGCATGTTCTGCTTCCTTACCTGGTTATTTGCAGCTGGGTAAGAGAAAGAAGCAGTGTCCTAGTGATGAGCATAACTGAATCAGAGCAGGGTTTTTCTTACATGAAAGTACACATCACACTTTCCCTTGGCATCTGTTAAATTTTAATAGCATAAGGATGAGGGGTCATGACTTTATTTTCTTACTTTTTATTATGTTAACTCACAAGCCGCCTTCTTCAGGGAGTCTGTTTGAGTTTACATGATGCTAATTCTGTTTGATTTCAGAAGTTACTGCTGCCAAGCTCCCTGGTAGTTGGTTTCCATTTAAAAATTTTATTAAGAGCTGATTACACCATCTTTTTGTCTTTTCAAAATGTGACATAGAGCACTTATTAGTCAGAGCTGCAAAACTTGGGAAGCTGCCAAAATGCAAAAGGATTTTTTCCTTCCTGTTTCTGCTTTTTAAGATTACGAGCTGTTTGATTACATAAACAAGGATACCAGTCCTGTCATTTATAGTGACCCTGTTTAGCAAACAGTAGTATCTGTTGGTTGAGAAAAGATAGATATGCAGTTTAGTTCAACACCAATTAAAAGACAAAACTAAATAAAATGCAAGGCCTTGTTAAAAGATGGTATGATTGGAAAATGTGTTTCCAGTAGTGGATGTGTTTTTTCTTAAAAAAAAAAGATTAGTATTGCTATTTCCTAGCCTATTAATCTTGAGAAATTAAATATTAATGTTTGACGTATGTGCTGTTCAAATCAGCTGTAATCAAAAAAAATACAGAACTAATGAAACAGATCAAGTTTCAACATAAAATCTTGTTGGATATTTGTTTTTTACAGTGAATAGAGTTTTCTCATGTGGTTGTCAGTAAGAATGTCTGCCTGTGACTGCTACAGTTCTGATGACATTTACATGTGTAGTGGAGGGATGTGCCTTTTCTACCAGTTGCTTGGCAGTGGTGGGAGGAAAACCTTGCAACAGTTTTCACAGACCTTCTATGTCTCCGAGTATTTCTTGGACAGAGTGTGTTTATTTTATGAAGTGGCATGAAATTCCATGCAGCTTTTGAGATACACGTGTCATTGAAACAGCTTTCTCAAGCTTATCAGCATTTTCATTAAAAAAATACAATTACTGAGGCACTGCAATATTCTGCACATGGCAAAAAGTGATACATTGGATTCTTGCGAATGAATTAGTTTTTCTTGCTTACAGAAGGATATTGAAGTGAGAGACTGGCTTCTGTAATGGGTCTATTATATAGTTGTTTGTTAAAATGATGGAAAAATAACATGAGCTGCTAATCAATGTAATTAATTGTATTTCTGCAACATTTCCTTCTTACAGCCATCAGTTGGTGAAAGTCTTCAGAAAGAAGCATTGAAAAAACAAGCAATGAAACAGGTCAGATGTGGTGGGAACTCTTCCTGCCCATGGCAGATGAAGGAATTATTACATCAGTTCTCTTGTATTAAATAATTGCAGAAACATAATTGTGCAAGTTTGGAGTCAGAGTTACCCTTTCAAAAAAGTTCAACAAAATTTTAGGACTTTGTGTGTTGCTGTTTGCAGCACAAGACTTTCTTTAAAATGCGATTTGAAATTCTCAGAGACTTTCCTCTAGCAAAGATTTTGTTTGCATCATACATGGTTCTGGGTTTTGATGGAGGGAATATGTGGTTGAGTTGGCATGGTTGCCATTCAGCGTTTCTCTTCCATTGCCAGGGGATCCAATCTAAGGGCTCCCTGAGTACTTGGGTTTTTTTGCTGACAGGGATTTTGAAAACTGAATGATTTCACAGTTCTTACTTCTGACTTGACTATACAAACAGAAGATAGAACAGTGAAATTTGGAATCATATCCTGGGGAAGGGGGATAAACTATAGATGAAAAGAGACAGTAAATTTTATTGAACAGTCCTTCAGGTCCAACTGGTTTTAATTTACACTCTAATGCATAGGTTTATACTATAGATCTGCTGAAATTACAACACTGGAATAAAATGTTTGAAAATAATAAAAATTAAAGTGCTAACTTCTTGCATCTTTTCTTCTTCCTTTCTTTTTTATCTTTTAGACTAAATTGGAGATTCAGAAGGCTTTGGAGGAAGATGCTACGGTGTATGAATATGACAGTATTTATGATGAAATGCAGCAGCAGAAGAAAGAAAGTAATGCCAGAGTTTTATCCGGAAGAGATGACAAAAAGGTCAATACCTGAAAATGTATGCTTGGAATGGCTGTGACTGATTAACTTTTAAGGTTTGCCAAATGCATGTTCTCCTGGAGTGTGAAAGTGCTTAAATCCTGTTACATAACGTAGTCATTTGTAAGAATTTTGGCAAAACTGTTAGTGGTGTTTTGGAGGGCAGCAGACAACTTTCCCACCCAATTAAGAGTGTACTTCCTTATTTCTGTGTATCTCTTATCAGAATGTAACAATAGGATCATAGGTTTAGAGGCAATGGGCCCTGCAACAGTACTGCTACTTATAATAACAACTTGAATTATTAAGCCAATGACCATAAATTGTCCCTCCTCCCTTTCTAGTGTGCTTATGTCGGGGACTGTCAGAAGTCCAAAGTAATTAATGCTTGCTGGTGAAATGAGAGCCTGTTTCCACAGCCCAGTGCCTTGTTTCAAAGCATTGCTCAACTATCCTGACAAGTGATATTTTCATTGTTACTTATTTTGTTTCATTTGAAAGCTCTTGTCAGTTTATGTGGGTATAAAAGGAAGCTTCTCTCCCCTTACAGCAACAGAAAGGCAAAATTATTACAAGGCAGAAGACAGAGGGGTGAGAAATCGAAAACCATTTCATTTCACTGAGAACAAAAATCATTCTAGTCAAAGATGGGCTGAATGTTTTGAATCAATACCTTTTTTGTTATTGGGAAGCATGCCATGTTACTGATCTAAAATGGAATGACAGCTTGTTTCAGGTAGCCATCAAACAATGTGAGAATGTTAGACTTGCTTCTGTCAGTTTTCTTCCATTAACAACTTTCTTAAACATCTCCATCAACTCCAGTTTGTGTTTTCTAGTTCACCTCAGTTACTTTGGAGCATGATACTATTTTTCTCTCCTATTTTAGCCTAGATACATCCAAAATCTCATCAAAGCAGCTGAGATTAGAAAGAAGGAGCAAGAAAAAAGAATGGAAAGAAAAATTCAGAAAGAGCGTGAAATGGAAGGAGGAGAATTTGATCACAAAGAGGCTTTTGTAACTTCAGCCTATAAGAAGAAGCTACAAGAAAGGGCTGAAGAGGAGGAAAGAGAAAAAAGAGAGGCAGCTCTTGAGGGTGAGATTCACACTGAAATAATTAAGCATGATTTACAGCATTGTCCCCTAGACTCTTGGTGAGACTTGAGATAATGAAAATCAAAAAAGATAGTATATATTGTATCACATCTGACTTGAAAACCTCTAGGATGGAGATGGCAGTTTTTGTGTTGTGTACCGATTGTGAGTGGTGTCTGATGAATATTTGTGACACAGTAAATCCAACTTTACTTTCTTTCTCTTAGCATACCTGGATGTGACCAAACAGAAGGATCTCAGTGGATTTTACAGACATCTTTTAAACCAGACAGTAGGGGAAGAAGAGATGCCTAAATGCAGCTTCCGTGAAGCCAGGTAGGATGTGATTCCAGAAGGTTTTCAAATATAAACCAGCTTCTGGCTGATTGTGATTTCAAACTCACTGCAACACTATAAGAATTAGACAGGGAGTACTAAACCACTGGTAAGGTAAGCTGATTACTTTGTAGAGCTAATTAATGGATTGATTGGGAAAATGTCCCATGATCATCTGTGTTACAGACAGAAACACACAAGAGAGGAGTGCCATTTAAATGGTGTTAAGAGGACAGTCATACTTGTATTATTCTAAACTATATTTACTGTGGTTTACATAATATTTGGCAGTCTTCATTTTGTTACATATTTTGAATCACAAGGGAGGCAAAAGGAAAAATGATGAGAACAGAGGTAGGTCATAGGAAATAATACTGTGATATGAATTTCCTGGAAATGTGTTTTAATGTGTTCATTAAAAATACATTAATTGAGTGTTGATGCTGTCGTAAAAGGAAATTAATCAAATATATAGGTAATCCAATGGGAATGTTTTGAAGTCTTTATACATGCACATTCCAAAGCAAAGGAATGAGAGAAAGCTGAATTATTTATGTAGTCAAAATGGTGAAATTCTACCCTGTGGTTAAATGTTTCTCATATGCAAAAATTAATCGTTTCAAACAACTCAGGTTAAGTTTCACTTGAGATAGGCCTTAAAACTGGATATCAGTATCTGAGTGCTTGCTGTCACAAAGAAAATGCAGCTTTCATCAAGACATCTCCTAGATCTAAGATGGGATTATTATTAAAGTACATTCTTATCTGAAATGAAGACTGTGATCTCAGTGAAGTTACTCAGCCATCTCAAATAAGGGAATTCTCGATTACATCTTTAAGGTAAAGACACCGTATAGGAAATAAATAAGGAAAAGTAGTGTAGAAGAAATAGAGTTACTGACTAGAAGAAAAGCAGAATGACTTCCTGAAAAAATCTGAGGCCACAGTTTCGTCAGTTGAGACTTAAAAGTATTAGTATACCCACATGTTTGGAAAAACATCCTGTCTCAGGCTTTCAAGAAAGGGAAATACCTGCTTGGTTTCGGTGTTGCAGAAAGATTGCTGCTGAGGTGGTCAAATAAATTTTGCATGTTATGGTTTCTTCTTTTTATTGATGAAATCGTAAGTTTTCAGTTTCATCTCTTTATGAAAACAGTAGCAGTAGTGGTCAGCCCACTTGGTTGTCTGTTTGCTTTAACAGTTCTTTCAAGGTGTCATCAGGATGATGGAGTTTTGTACTGTATGGAGACCATTAGAAATTTAAGATTTCCTAATCTTGTCAATGAAACAAATGTTTGTTTTTTGAATTATATATAAAATAAAGGACAAAACAAGTAGTACTGTAGAAGATGTTCCCAGCAAAGTTTTCAGATATGCTTAGGTGTACATTTTGTTTTTCCTCTGATGGTGTTCCAATACAATACAGAGAGAAAACATCAGAATCTCCCAATTTGCATTACTTTTTGCTGAAGCTATACACCTTTGGCTAGTCATTTTAATTAATTTGATTGCTAAATAAATACCAAACTTTTCTGACATGGGTTGGCATTTTGTATTTAAGAATCTATGAGCTGTTAGAAGATACTAATTTCTACCTAGCCACACGAGTGAGATCTACAGAGATAGTGGATTTAAAAAAATCTTCTGCTAATGGAAGCTATGTTCCTACTCTTGACAACAAAGCATACAACCTGCTGCTTCCCTGGATGATCATTTGACAGGAATAGAAGAATAACTGTATAGGAAAAAGTGCATAGCTTACCAGAAAGCTTACACAAGAATACAGTTCTATGTATTTTTCCTTAAATGGAGGCTACAGATAATTAACCATAGTCATTCTCTTAGAGAAATTCATCAGCTCACGTTTGCCACGAGTCAGACAGATACAAGAGAGAAATCCTTTGCACTGGATTCCTGGAACCCGAGTGACAGATAGAGTTGCTTCCTTAAGACTTTTCAGCAGCATCTTTTGCTTAAATCCAGACCAAAAGTCAGTTTGCAGAGATTTCAGACTGTGTAATGTTGTTCTTTTCTTTTTTTTAATATAAAAAATGTAGGATAAAGGAAGAAAAATCTGACAGTTATGTGGAATCCAACCAAAGGAACAAATGTACATATGAAAAACAAAGACTGAAGCCCTCTGCTAAGAAAGAGAATAATCCAGATGCTGATAGCGACTTAGAAACTGATAGTAGTGATGATGATAAGAGACACAAAAACAGCAAAGTGAGTTTGGAAAAGAAGAGAAGGAGAGAGAGTTCTGTGAGCAGTGAAGAGGAGGCTAAACATCACAAGAAGTCACCAAACTCTTCCAGTGCGGAGGAAGAGCTGCATGCAAAAGCCCAAACAAGTCATCTTGCAAAGAGGGGAGAGAGCAGACCGAGTAGAAGAGGAAATGATGAACAATATAGGGAAAAAGATTATGAGAGAAGTAGGACTCATGAAAAGGATCATCAAAGGGTAAGGGAAGAACGACACAGATATGGAGATCATGCTAGTAAAGATAACTACAGAAGGAGGGAAGAGCAAGATGATAAACAAAGGGGGAAGGAAAGAAAAGAGAGGGAGGGACATGGAAGAGAATGGAGGAACGCAAAGGAGAGAGGAGAGAAAGGCTCAGAAAAGGAACGAGAGAAAGAAAGAACAAAAAATGATAAAGATAGATACAATGACAGAGAGAAGGAGAGAGGAGAGAAATATAGAGAAAAGGAAGATCATGTGAAGGAGAGGAGAGAGAAACACAGTAGTGATGAAAAGAAATACAGAGAGAGGAGGGAAGGTTTAGAAAAAGATGGAGAGACTGACCTGGAAAAAGAGAGAAAGGGCAAAGAGAAGGAGGTGGATGAGAAGGGAAGACCCATCTCTGGAATGTTGTCTGAGCAGAAACGTAAAGCTGAAGAAGAGAAAGAACAATCCCAGAAACCATCTGAGGCCATGAGCAAATTTGCCAAACGGAGCAATGAAGAGACAGTGATGTCAGCGAGGGACCGTTACCTGGCCCGGCAAATGGCACGTGTCAGCACTAAGTCTTACATTGAGAAGGAAGAAGATTGATGGCCCTGAGGTGAACAAAAACACTTGGTCTGTGAACCAAGAGGAGAATCTGCTGCTGCACGGACTCTTGTACAGAAGTGAGAGTGTTTCCTTGTTGTTTATTCCTGGCTTTCACTTAGGAAATTGTATGTGCCATAACAGAACTACTTTTTAAAGGATTTGTGGATTACCTGATACATACCCTTAGTCTGTTTATATAGTTAAGATATTGAATTTCTCTGACTATGCCCACTGTGGCCTTGAGTACCCTATCCTTGGTACTTGAAGAGTCTGGAACAGACCTAGGAGTGTTTAACAGCATAAGGGGAGAATAATTTCCCTGGGCAGCCCCCTACTCCTTTCACCAGCTGTCAGTGAGCTCTACTGAGAATGTTCTCAGCCCTTTGCAGAAATCATCATTGCCCACTGATGCTCTCAAAAATGAGAAGCAGACCTGTAAAAGTGAGAAAAAAAGTAAGAACAACAGCCTGAATAATAATCTAGGAGATTTGTGTACATAGTGTGGTGTTTTGTAAGTTAAATGAGTATTGATACATGAATTTTGTATTTATGTGTGGGCTTTGGTTTTGGGGACCTGATGTACAGAAACAAATAAAGTGTAAGATATGTTCTGGATCTAATGCATGTTTCTTCTAATATTTGTGTTATTTCACGGTATCTTTTTTGTGCAAAATAAGGTATATGAATCTTGATTTCATGTATTACAGTTGTGTCTGTTTGTTCTACTGGAGGTAATATTTTTAGATTTGTTGGTCTGTTCAAAGGTTCATAATCAAGTTACTCCAAACTATAACATGGTGAGTAGGATATCTGACAGTGGTCATAGTTTTTAAAATAACACTTTCAACACTTTTCACATTGTTTTTTTTTTCTTCTGCAGTAAATTTGTCACTTTCATGGGAGGGTGAACTCATGCAAATCTCAATCTTTTCTTAGAAATACTCTTCTAATATTTTGTTCAGCACACTTGGCAGTGACACAAACTGTGAGTGAAAGTAAAGGCCAAGCCTGCCCCTTTACAAAGACTTGAAATGGAATGAGTTTTATGTGTAAGCTAATGAAGTAGCTAGGCACTTACTCCCAGTGTGTATCAGTTTGGTTTTGCTGTTGTGTGTAAACAGATGTCATGTGGATTGATGCTTCTGTTAGAATAGAATGAAAGCGATAGGCCAAGATTCAGACACTGAAGGAAATCCTCTGCTTTTTGTCAAAGAAGCCTCTTGGTATAGAGTGAACTGGATTAGATATTCTGATTTTTCTTGGAATTCATGTTTGTCTTTGTTGTTCTCATGAGAGAGGCACAAGAGATGTCTACAGATGGGTTATGAGTATTAAATTTATTACAATAACAGTTTACAGTACAAGGCACATACTGATGACTTACAATCAGCTTGCAACACTTGTAACTAAACAGATGCATAAATCAATAGAGGTGCATCATGTACAAGTTGGAGGGAATACTTAGTTCTGTACAGCTAAAACTCCAGTTTAATTCTCTTGGCTTAAAAGGCAAACATGGTCTTAATTTACCAGATTCATAACTAACTTCTCATTGTTAAGAACAGAGGGTAGGATATACTCATATAATAGATAAGCAGAAAGTGAGCTGAAGAGAAGGAATCTGCCTCAAAAAATTTGTAATTGCAGTGCAGCTCATTTGGTATCAATATAACTAGTTTTTGTACCATGTTTTAACGTATGGCTACTTGAGCTATCTGATAAATACTGGTTACTTTAAATGCTTTGCAAGAGGAAGAAAAAAATAATCAGGGATAAAAATGAATGAAATCAATTTCTCAATGTTTCAACCACACAGCTAAAGTAGAGATAATAAAAAATGAGCTCATCATAAGAAGATTTGGAAACCTTCAAATCAGTTTGCCATGTAACACAAGAATAATGAGGACTAAGCTGCCTTGCAAGTTCAGCTTTTATGGAATGAAAACATTGATTTCCTAGACTTTGATGCTGGATACACAGGGGCATCTTGTTCATCTTACATTGACATTTTGTTTGTAGTTTTTCAATTAATGAACTAACAAAAATTCAGTTTAAAAAAAATGGTGATTTTCTGATTGGTAACTTAGTAGCTAAAAGGCAATCTAGTGTTAAAATAATTCCCAAACTGTTCCTCTTTTCCTTTCAATGAAGCCAGTTTTGGAAGTAGTTTTACTTGAGGAATAAGCTACAGAACTATTTCTTATGAGTAACCATCTGTTTATTCTGTTTTTCTTGTGGCAGTCCTTGTCCCTTAAAATACTTTAGGTCTCAAGCTCAGCTTCCAATAAGGAAATCACTTTTGTTTGTAGTTCTGAAAGAACAATCCTTGTCCCTTTAAGCTATTTCTTTATTGGAAGTTGGGCTTGAGACCTAAAGTTATGTGAACTCCAGACAATAGCTGAAGTATAAGAGGTGTTTCTCCAGGAGGTGGCTGCACACTGAAGGAGAAGAACTTTGGTGGAAGTGATCAAAATGTTTTCAAAGGACAAATGCCACATTAGAGGAAAGCAATGAGGGTGTAAGTTCTTCATACCTATGTAAACTCTTCAGTAGATTTCTTACTGCCTGCTGCTATGGATGCATATATAACCTTGTTAATTTTAGCAGTATGCTACCTAAGTAGACAGTGAAATACAAAAGAGACTTTTATCCTCTATTTTATTTTACTTTTGTTATAATCTATGTGATAGAATAAAAATACAATGCAGGTTTTTACATAAATGATGCCTATTTAGGTTTAGCTAATCTTCCACGTAACTGCAGCCAGGACTCTTGTCCTCCAGCTGACCTGGCAACTGCAGTCAGCCTGAAGGGCAGTTGCATTTGGAGAGCATGTGTGTGCATATAATAGAAAGAGGTTAATATGTGCATGGAAGTTAATTTGCAAATCAATGCCTCAAAATTTGATAGAGATAGTTCTGATGAGAATCAATCCTGCTGAACTGTAATTCTTGTTAAATAGAAAATCCACCCCTTCTTCAGAGTGAAAACCAAATGCATTCCTGTTAGAATAGAGGCAGATAGAGTCTCAAAGTAGGTTTGTGTCGTTTGTAAAGCATACTTTTGTCAGACAGCCAAAAGGATTATTCTAAACTTTAGTTCTCTAGGAAGGAATAGAAAAAGCCAAAAGTTTGAAATTAAATTGGAAAAAGAAAAAAAAGCAAAGCAGTGATTCCACTTTTTGGCATCTGAACTCCAAAAATTGGTTTGTAGTTTCTGTGGGTGTGTTAGGTCTGTCTGTCGCATCTTGTAAATAGCTTAGTTATAAAAACAGTATAGTAAGTGCTGGCAACTTAGGTACTTGTCAAGTAACCTGTGACAAGCTTTTGTGGCTTGAATGAGTCTAAAGGAAGGTGAAGCCTACATTACAAAAAATGTTTTTGTAGTATTTGTTATGCAAGAAACAATAGAAACCGTTTCCATCTACAGAATGCAGGAAAGGAAAAGGAGGAGAATGGTACCAAAAGCAAAGCTGTATATAGTGCTGCTCAGGATTGTTTCCTCTTCCTCTCTACTCTGCTGCAAATTTAGAGAATTCTTTTTTTTTTTTTTTTTCTCATTTATAAAACCCTGTGTTACTTGAGTGATGTATGGCTATCAGAAATACTTCAGTAGTTTTCAGTGTAGTGGAAGCAGTTAGAACCTTAGAAGCGAATACGACATTGCCCAGTACGAACAATCACATTGAGGAAGATACAGGAGTACTGCCACAGACTCAGGGTTCTACACCTATTCCTACCCACTGATCCTCATCCTAGAGTGGCAAATGCAGGCAGACACACTGTCCAACAGCCCCTGTGCCCACACATGCAGTGTTCTCAAGCACACAGACATCCTTGTGTTTCCAGAATGAATTCATTCTCAGTTCAGTCTGGTTAGAAGTGCACTGTAGATTTCATTGAATTGCTCGGGTTAATGTGCTGGAGGCATCATGTTTCTAAATGCCCGTTGTCCATGATACAATCTTCCCTGCAACTCCTCCACTTGTTGTCTCAGCTGGAAACGTATTTTTTTTTGGTTGGGAGATTATGAGGAAAGGTACATTAGATTTTCCCCTTCTCTCCCCAGGAAACAGGTTAGCTTATACTGCATTCATGCGGATGTCTCCAAAAGGAATCTCTGTAGCTGTTTCTGGAGTGATGCTTTTCAGAATACGCTGTGGGAAAGAAACCAGTATTAGGCATTGATTCATTTTAGAGATAATAGATGACAGCTATTTGGAAAGAGGCTTAAAATATGACTGGTAAGCTATGACACAAGGGTGTCACAGGCTTCTGTTATCTCAGCATCACAGAGATGTAAGCTGCCATGGAAATACACAACATCCTGTTTTAATTATTTGTAACATGTAATTTGTATCACAGTTTGACAGATGCCATATTCATGCTTTAGGACTTTGCAGTTTACTTGGATACCCTGAGCCAACTGAACATATTCTTTCTGAGCTGTTATTTGTGTGAACCTACAAGAATTACCAAAAATTTAATCACAGGCTGCCACAGTATTATGGCACAGAAATCCAAAGTACAGGAGAGAAAGGAAACTTGTTCTTACAGATATACCCAGGGGAACCAATCTTTCCCCGACTCAGTCAGATGATCCATTGTCTTGTGTGATTACTAGGAAAAGGCTCCAGTTCACTAGAGCATAAAAAATTACTTGATTTAACATTTTATATTAAGATGCCAGCAGCTTTAGTAAGACCTGGGGATGTGTGTGAATCGCTCAGAATGGGCAGAAGACAATTATCTATCAGCTGGCTTAGAACAGCAGTAATCCTAGAAAAATCTATTCATAGTCTTCATAGGAATCATCTCCTCTTACAGTCAAATAAAAGCAAGAGAGTGTCATGGATACCTCCTTCAGTGTTCCTGGAGTGACAATCAGCCGATAAACCATGTAGACTGGAATGAAGATGATAGAAGAGGTTCCTATGCAATAACCCACTACTGTGGTCCAGTAAGGATAACTATAATCAAAAAGCCGTAGCTCAGGAGGGTTGGACAGAAAACTGCAAGTGATGAACTGAAAGAGAGGAAAGTAGGAATAGATGTATTTTGATGGCACACATCTTGGAGAACTTTGTGTCCCAGTGTAGCGTTGAACCAAAAAAACAAAAAGAGTTGGAATCAAGAAGGATTAAACATATGTCAACACTGATAAAATCCTAAAATAACAGTATCCTAAGTAACAGTAGTATGGATTAAAAGAAAAAAAAACCCAAACAACCAAAAACCAACCAACCCCAAAAAGCCCAACAACAACAACAAACCAAGGAACCCTTGAAACCACTTTTGGATATCCACACTTTCCTTCAGTAAGTTCAAAAGAGCTTTAGGGTGCACCCCACCACGGTATTGTTTCTTGCCTAACAAGCATTAGAGAAAAAATTCAGGACTACGCTTGGACATTTAAAGGGAAAAAAAGTTTAAATGGACAAAATCAGATTGATTGGTACCAGTGTGCAGAATTTCATCCAGTTACCCTTGTACTGACCCCAGGTACTTGATTCCAGCTAAAGCATCCTCTCCAGGAAGGCAGTGTCTTAATCTGCAGCCACCAGAAATAGGAAGTGTACTGTCCCCTCAGTGACTAGTCCTGTAGTTAATCATAATCAGCAAATCTGCTTTGTCTGACTCTTAACTTGCTGTAGTGGTGGTTTATGCTGTTCTTTACTGGGTTGTGGATCCTTTTAATGCTCTTTGAAATGCTGCTAAAGTACTTATGTGGTAATCACATCAGCTTTCAGCTTCCTCTGTGATAAGCTATACAGATTCTACTTTTTTTTCACTCTTATTTTCATCACATTTTATCTTTTCTGTCATATTTTTCCACAGTATTTAGGTGCTTCAGCAGATTTTACAAACGTTAATACTAGTTTGGATACAGTATTCTGATGTCAGCTGGATTAATGCTCTTACAGCATTTTCCTGTGCATGTCCCCGATGATTGAAAATTTCTTGTGAAATAGCAAATACTTTGAGGTAAATACTACAGGAATATTTGTGACTGTTGTTGGAAGGATCTCTGGCTCTGTTTTTTTCAGAGTTTGATCAGAACATCAGGATTACCAGCAAAATTTCCATGCAGAAATAACCCTCTGCCTTCTGGGCTTTCCTTACTTCAGTTTTCACAGAGAATACAAACAGCTCTGCCTGGTAACCACCTCACCAGAGCTGGATTCCTCTGTTTATTGTTACTGTTACAGGATCACAGAGAGGACAGCAGTATAAAAATTATTTGTGGTGTTAACACTTATTTATAGCTTTTTTTTCCCTGTATGTTTTCTATGAGTAATAACATCTCTTAATTGTGCACTGGTCATTACAAGTGTTTTGAATTTACTCTGAAGGTCTTAAATCTACATTCTGTGCTTCACAGACTCCATCTTGACCTGCTCTGCTCCCATTAAGGCTAGTAACAATAAAAGCATGAACTAATTTTGGATCAGGAAATGAACACTTTACATTAAAATGTTCTCAATAATACTGCCAAGTCAAACACTGGGGCAGTATTTCCAATTCTGAGTTATAGATTTGTAAAGGTTGCAATTAACTGCTCTACATTTTAAGTGGAATATTCTAAAGCTGTCAGTCAGCAGTTACTGAGACAGGATATTTACTTATCTTCATTTTCCTTCCCAGGAAGTGTATTTCATCATCTTTTATTGCTTCATTTTTCTGAGGTAAATATAAAGCAACAAAACAATGTAACTTTATTCAGTAGAAGGAAGGAGGGGAGTTATTCACAACTTATTTAGCTAGATCATCTACAAAAATCCTTAAAGTAGTCATTTAGTAACAATACCTTGCAGCATTGTATTGGATTTTTCACTAATTGAGCCTTTTTGGTGCAATAACAACTGGTAACTAATGAACTTCACAAGAGAATTCTGTCATTAAATGTTTAGAAGTCTATGTAGCTGCTTTGTTCAATGTGAGTGTTCTTGTGCTGGAAAGCAAAAATAATAAAGAAAACTCACCAGAAGGAAGATGGGACTAATTGCTACCCAACAAACTCTCCAGTACCAGCCTGGGGTAAAGCCTAGCATTTCTTTCACATCGTTGCAGAACTGGGTGATGCCTGTGGAGACAAGTGAGAGGAGAGTGCTGAGAGCAGATAGAAGATTTTCTTCAGTAAACGCAGCATTTTGTATGCATAGCAAATAAACTCAGAGTGCCTCGTGAAAGGCTGTTTTTCCTTTAACTCTTCATTATATGAAATCTTTCCTTATTCTGAGTTACAACTCTTGTTATTTTTAGATGTCACAGTACTTCTCTCAGAGAACAATTAATAATGATTCCTATAGATCTGGTAATCAGTGGGTTTATAAAAAAGTTTGGTAAACTTTTTTTGTGGGGACATCAGTGGTCTTGTCAGCAGAAACAGAGAAAATGCTAGGCTGCAGAAGCTCAGGGGTTTGGGTTAGCATTGTGTGTTGACATGACAGTGTACCTACCATAGAACCACGCCACAGCAACTGCTTCCAGAAACACGACGGTCAGGACAGCTGGGCCAGTGGCATATTCTTCAAACAGTTTTACCACGTATGCTCCTCCCTAGAGAGGAGATGAAATGCTCAGTGAATCCTATAATGCTCTTGTTTATGATTTTCCTCCTCCAGACCAGGGTGTTCACAGAGGGGTATTTCAGTCAGTTCTGTCACTTTGTGGCTGTTCCTGACAAGGAAACATGCTGCTGATCTGCCTGCTCTCTGGCAACGTATTTCACCAGTGGGGCTGCCATGCAGAAAAGTTAAAACTGAATCTACTGGAAGAGCCAGCTGGATTTTAATGAATAAATGAGGTTTGGTGAGGGTTGAGGGGATGGCTATTTGCATGTCTTTTGTTCTTGCATCTTCTTTCTCCAACTTGAGTCAGTTACTGAACAGGAAATAACTAAGATGCTGCTTTGCTCTCTTTCCATTTGGTATCTAGAGTCATGAAGGAGAAGAGCATTGTGTTTTGGAGAGGAACTGAGTCTCCTTTTACAGCAAATGCTTTAAATGGGAAGGAAGTTGCAAATAAATGAGCAAGTAGTGTGAAACACAACAGGAAAGCCAAGTATCTTTTCCCTGTCCCTTATAACCACGACACTCCTTATTCCAAATGTTGCTTTTTGTGAAAATGAAATTGCACAAGTCCCATTGCAGCTGTTTGGTGTGAGTGGTCATGGTTTCTCACCTGATTTGATGAGAAGATCCAAGAAATTCACTACTAGAAATTTTTGGATAATAGCAACAGTCAACGGCAGCATTTTCTGGCAGATAATTTCTTTGTCAATTCTTGTTTGTAAAATTCAAAATCAGTTTCAGACATGGTGAAGATTAAAATACCAGTCCATGTTGTTTTTTTAAAGTGAGCTTTTGAGAACAAGAAGTAAACCACATACAAAATGTGGAAGGTTGTTTGGTTACTCATTCAGCAGTGGGAGCAGCAGCTGTGTCATGGTGCGTAGCACGTTAGAGTTTTGATGAATTGCAATAGGATCATTTTGCAACACTTTTCCTAGTGAGAGCTATTGTTCACATTCATTCCAAATATAGATTTCTAATGCATAAAGGAAACAGGCTGGAGATTTAATCTGATTTCTTGAAACTCTCTTCAAAAAATACTGCCTTCTCTAAGTTGTCCTTTGCAAGAAACTGCCAGTAAGGAAAGCTGAGGAATGGGTAAAATACTTACAAATGTCAGGGTTGCTAATGACCCCAAAAAGCAAATGATGATCAGACCAAGGACAAACAATTCCCTGCGTTTGCTCCAGACATGTGGGAATTCATCCAGTACTCCAGTAATCACTCCCTCTAGTCCTGCAAACTGGAAAGAGTGGAAAAATCACTGAAAAGTAGAGGGCAGTTTTACCTGCTTTAAAGGATGTTCTAATGCTTAGAGGAACTTTAAAGCATTGAAACACTGGTGCTTTATTCTGCCTGTAGAGTTGGTATGATTGTTAGGGTCTTTCTGCAAAACTTTTAAACTCTTTAAGGTGGGGATTAAGTCTTTGTGTATCTGTAGGAAGTACTTCCATTCAGAGGAAGTTCTGTATTACAAGCAATAGGATGCCAGTAAGTGGTAGTTGGCTCAGGAGAACCAAGATTGTGAAATCAGCTGCGTTTAGCCTTCCTGGGAGGAGCTGATTCTCAATCTGTGAAAACAGTCAAGTTTTTAGAACATCTCCTTTTTGCAGTGCTATTGAGAAGGCCACCTCCAGGTCTCATCTTTTAAGTCCAATTAATATGAAAAAAATGCAGAATTTAGCAATTGCTTTGTAAGTTTACAAGACAGGAGGAGCCTGCAAGGCAGCATCAACCAGGAGTTTGGGAATCAGGTGCTTTTGTTGCGTTTCCAGATCTGTTACTAATTGTCACAATCTGATACTGACAAATCATTTCATTTTATTTAGGTCTGTTTAGGTCAAAATTGGAGTAATAGTTGCTCATAGAAAGCACATGGAGATACCAATCCTGCTTTAAACCCTTTGGTGATGGTCCGATATTTGTTATTCTGTGTCTTCTGATGTTTGGGGGGATAAGGCCATATACTAAATGTCTGAGAGGTCTGCTCTCTCACATACTGTGTACTCACCGTGCTGTCTAATCCCAGTGTGAGTAACATCAGGAAGAAGATGATGGCAAAGAAAGTGGAAGCAGGCATGTTTGCAATGGCCTCAGCATATGTAATAAAGAGAAGGCTGGGTCCTGATGAGAATGAGAATTAAGGATAATTGTTAGCACAGTACTGCTGCAGGAGGACAGGCTGTTTCACTGAACCATAGAGTCATAGAATAATAGAATGATAGAGGTTGGAAGGGCCTCTAAAGATTCAGTCCAACTCTCCTGCTCAAGCAGGTCCACCTAGATCGGATCACAAAGGAATGTATCCAGGTGGGTCTCTTTTTCTCCATGTTGTCTTTGAGGGAAAAACTATCCCCAGGCTGTTTTGCAGTGTGCAGTTACTGCCATGTCTGTGAAGCTGCATGCAGCATGACTTCTATAGGCTGTCTTTATGGAATCATTTTTAGCTGTACTGTACATTTATAACAGTGCCCTTATCATAAAGTAAGTGACTGTTCTGAATTACATGCTAAACGTTTTGCATAATCTGGGCTGTTCTCAGTCTAGAAGATAACATACAAATATATTCTATCTTAGGAGCAGTTTGAGCATTGCAAAAACTTATCTTACCAGTATCTTTGGCGACCTCAGATACATCTTCATTCCTCATCTCAGCCATGTATCCCAGCACAGTGAAAATGACAAATCCAGACACAAAACTAGTGACACAGTTCACGGTGCTGGTAATCAGAGCATCTCTGCAACAGAAGACCTAACTTGTATTAGGGAATCGGCATCTGCTAGAAAGGGTAGTTTACTACCAATGAGGTAGTAATGAGGTTTTACTCCCAGAAAAACTAGTGGGATACAGTGAAAAAACCAAGCAGCAGATCTGAAAGAAAGAAAAATCCCCAACATGACTACTTTGTCTTCTTTAAACAGATGCTACGACATGAGTCTGACATTGGGTTGAAAGTTGGATGTATACTGGGATATTTTTTAAAAATAAGAATTACTACAGAAATAGTAAAGAACTGGGAGTTTTATTTTACAAGTTATAAATAGACTTTTTGAAGAGAACAAGGAAGCAACTATAAATTGCCTTTCAGCTAGAGTAATTTCCTAACTGACTGCTGAAATTAAGTAATTGTAATGTGATTTTTTGGCAGAGGTTGAATCCAGGTTGTTGTGGCAGGGTTTTAAATCTTATACTCTTTGCTGCAACTGGTAGAGATTCTCTCTTTTTAGGGTGGGCACAACAAAAAAAATGGTTTAGATTACAGGGTTTTTTCAATAAGGATTTCTGTTATGCTTCTGTAAACAGGTCTGACAATTCAGTGCCTTTCACCAGCTCTGTATTTCTTTTTTATAAATACCCACAGTTACATTTTTTAAACTCAGTTCTACTTATAGAATAAGGTAGAACTCACTGGTAGCAGTTGTTATGGAATTTGTTGTAGCTGGCATAAGCCAACAAGACCCCAAAACCTGGACCAAGGGAGAAGAAAATCTGAGCTGCAGCATCCACCCAAACCTGAAAAATATTGAAGATTAAAAAAATTAATTATATGAAACATGAAATGAGTTTGGCATATTCAGAATGTCACTTTGATTTCATTAGTCTGCTTACATCCTGGTCCTGGCTTAACAAACATTTTGCTAGGAGATCATGTGGAAATACAAACATTTATTGTAAATCTGTGAGAGCTGTAAATACCCACTATAATTTTAGTGTCTATGTAGTGCTTATTTTATCCCTTTACTCTAAGTACTCACTGACAGTTTCACTTGTGATAGCATCTTAAATCAATTCACAGTGATTTGCCTGTAATCAATTTAAAACAACTTTGCAATGTAGAGATAACTTTCTATCCATGATTTTGCAGTGGGCTTGGCCCATCTTCTCCAAACTCTGTGCTGTAGAATGGTTCTAAGTTTGGTTGTGTCCCCTCCAGGCTAAGTAGTAGCTGATCTCTGCCCAGATTTTTCCTAGGTCTATGGAAATACTTTGACAGTGTGGATGCAGTTGTAGTCCTTGGGACTCAATTCAGCTTTGTTGTAGTCATGACAGATGCAAGTATGATGCTCTTCTTATGAAAAGCCTGTTGTACATGAAAAGTGGCCACAGCCTTAATGAGTAGTGTTCTTAAAGTACACTATCAGTTCTCTTTCTGAAGGTGAAAGTCCTTCATTTATCCTCGTTTGATTGAAACACAGAGTTCATTACAACTCATTTCTAATATTGTCTTCCATCATGCAAAGCCATCCTGTATCATCCACAGACAGAGCTCTGTCATCGTCCAGCCCACAGATTGCAATCTCCTGTCCTTACTTCAGATACAACCAATACAATATCAATGCCCTTTATTGCTTTTTCAGAAGATGTGGTCCCTTATTGGAGATGCTGCTTTATCAGGGACTGGTGTCTTTTCATTTCCTTTTCATTCAAAACTCTCCATATCAGCTGGGCAGCTGCAGACTTGCAAACATTAGAATGTTTGAATGTTTAATCTTTGTATATGTAGTATTTATTGCTTTGGGGCATTTCCATCACCCTTCTCACTAGATATTTGCATAGGCGGTGAAGTAAGCACAGCCTTGAGCCTGATGGACTGCTTCTCATCCACAGAATTCAATGCTGTATCACATACTGGAATGGCTGGGATTTGTTGGTTAGCTCAGTTTTGGCCTTTGCCCTCCTTTCTTTTCAAATCTTGGAGGTGTGTACAGGCCTAACTGATTTATGCCTTTTCCATGTGCACTTGCATGCTTACTGAGTCAGGGTTTTTGGTTGGCGGCTACAGAGAATGAGTCTCTTTGGGCTGATCTGCCAAAGCTTGTCACGGGATGGAGATCTGAAGTTTCAACTCTAGTAACCTGCACACCTTAAATACAAGAAAGTGTGGACACCATTGGGCTGTGGAGAAGCCTACCCAAGTGAGTAATGATCCCCTTCACAGTGAAAAACTCTGCAGCTAGACCACTTGTTAGGACTTAGTAAATTTAGTTTGCTCAATGTGATTGTCATAGGTAATGGATTTTGTTGCAGCGTAGCAGTAATCATAGCCTCTCAGTCTGTGTCAAGCTGTTCCCCATCTTCCTGGTGATAAACTGTTTGGTCATCTATTTACAATCTAATCATATCACTAACTCTACTCAACCACTGTATGGGAACTGCCATTAGCTCAAGCTAAACTGAAAGTGGACTAATCTTCAAAAGAATCTTTATAATTATGTGAAGAACAGCATGAAGTTAGGCTTTTAAATCCATGCTAAGACATCTGTTTAACCCTACTTTATATTGAAAATAGACATTGAAGCATATCCATGCTGATAGGCTTAAAGCAAACCTGTATCCTTTTATAATGTTTTTTACCTCAGTAGCCAGGAGTTTCTGCCAGTCAGGTTTCAGGTAGTAGAGGACACCTCTCCAAGCCCCAGGCAAAGTTGCACCTCTCACTAGCAGGATAAAGAGTATGATGTAAGGGAACGTGGCAGTCACCCATACCACCTGTGAGGGAAAACAGGAAGACAGCATTTGCCATGGGCAGAAACCTATCAGGTGATAATGAGTTATTACAGCTCTTAGCACTTATAACATCTTCAGTTAAACTTCCCAGAAGGTCTGTAAACAGGGAGTTTGCACATCTATGTGCATGTTTTCTCTTAGCAGGGTTGTTCTTGTCCAGAGAACGGTGGCATAGCTTACTGCTGTTATGTGTTATTTGGGTAACAGTCACTCTACAGTATGTGCCTCCCAGATGCATGAGCCTATAAACTGTCATGAAGACAATCTGAGATAATTCTCTGTCAAGTGAATTGGCTCTTTTAGAACCGCTGCTGGACTATACTATACTGTACCAGGTTGATTTGTCTTGCTTTTACATTCACCTTGCCAGATGTTTTGACTCCTTTCCAGATGCTGAAGTATACAATGGTGAAGATTAATAATAAACAGAGAGTCAGTTGCCAGCTAATGCCCCCCAGGTCATCCAGCCCATTGGACCTGTGTACCTGTAGAACTTGGCGTCTGAAAAATGAAAGAAAAAAGCAAATATTTGTGAAGTATGCTTTGAACAGTCCCATACTGTGGTCTGAGCGTTACAAGTAGTCCTGAGGTCTTGATCAGTGGGCTTCAGTCAATGTCATTTTGGATCACTATTTGTGATGGTACACCAGTGATGATAAATGAACAGTAATGACAGCTGACAGTGGTTGAGAATCTCTGATGAAAAATACAGAGTAACCTGTACTCAGTTATTTGAGTAATTCAGAAAAGGGTACCAGTAATAAACACCCCTGCTCCTTCTCCAAAGCAGAACATGCTACATGCTCCACTGTTCTGACTAATGTTACTGTCCTCACTTACATGCACTTACGTATAAAATTCTTCTGCAGGAGAGATGGAGTGCTGGGACCAGCTGACATTGTCCTTGCTGAAGTAGTTAGTGCAGTTGCCTGTATTCCAAGCATTTGTGCAGCTAGTCCATGGCAGCTCCGCCGTGAAGGAGGATACGAGGTAGTAAAAGGCCCAGGCCATAATGGTGTTGTAGTAGGAGGCTACGTAAAGATCTATTATACAGATGGCAAAGCCAATTCCTAGTAAGGCAAGAAATAATTACATTAAGTGAGTGTGAGTTTTAGGCCAAAAGAAAAAAGGAAGGAATTGGTTATCACATAAACTACAATTAGTAACTGTCTAAGGCAGCTCTGCAAGAGGTACACATACTCTCTCAAGTGTTTACAACAGTGGAATTTCTTGTGGCTTCAGAAACACTCAGGCTCCAATTCCAAAAAAAGCATCCTTAATTGACACAGGATATGCTTACATAGTTTTTTTTCATCTGTTCCTAAATTCATAGAATTTAGAAATGGGCATCTTGCACTCACAGTGAACAAAAAAGACAAGGCCAGAAGTGAACACGGGGAGCAAGAGTAAACAAGCACACAGAATGGATCCTTTTCCTCTGAAAGGCTCTGTGGTAGGATAGCAAATGACAGACCAGGCTGAAGATAGAGAATCATTTCTTTGTGATATCTTTATAAAATAAATAGTAGATCTTTATCCTCTCCTATTTTTTATTTTGCTTTGAATTCAGTAATATTGATAATTACATTTTGGGTTTTAGGGCTTTTTTAATATATTGCCAGAGAAAAAGAACTCGCCTCTCTCTGATCAATATAAGAACACACATCTTGTATGTGTGTGAGAGTACACACAGGTACCTGCAGCTGTACATGAAGTTTCATGACATCTTGCTTTGTAAAGACAAAATCTTATGTAGCACGAGCCAGAATTTGTTTGATGAGATTTTCTTTTTTTATTATTTTTTTCAGAAATTTCATCTTTATAGAAAATCTTTCAGATATTCAGGCAGTTCCTAGTAATTTTGCATTTCCTTTCTTTACCTTTGAATATAGGACATATTTTTCTCCAAATTGAAATACACCCATTCCTGTGGTACTGTCCTAGTGCTAGTTCCATGTAGAAGAGAGGAATCCCTCCAAAGATGGCCATAATTGTGTAAGGGATGAGGAATGCTCCTGCAAGAAAGAAAGTAAATGGTTGTAACTCTTCATAGGACTTATCTCCCAACAGTACCAGCACTCCATCAACAACACTTCCTTTTATCCTACAGAGAAGATGCATATCCCCTCCCTAGCCAGTGTGCCACACATGAGATTTCTCATAAGAGTAACTACTTGGCAGTGTGAATATAAAGCCCCACTCCAGCCAAACTTTTCACATTTCTATCACAAGCATACACAGGATTCACCAAGACTGCACTGGCTACAAGACTGTACTGGCTGTGAGATGGGCTACGGGTAAAATAATTTATTTCTTCAGTAGAACTGCCTTTGTCAGTGAGACAAAACTCCTTTCCAATATCTCCTTGAATAGATTTTTTTTGTGGCTGATATGTCAGTGAGTCTAAGACTTAACATTCCTGATGTGTTGGTTTTGAGATAATGTTTATTTGATTTTAAAACATGCTCCTTGGGGCAGGGATTGAGTCTTTTTCTCTTGGAAGGTGGTTCTGCCCCTGGCTGGCTCTCAGCTTCTAGTTGTACTGAGTTTTTAGATTTTGCTAAATAGTTTTTCTTTCATCTTAATGTATCTAGTTGTCCTATCTCAGTATTTAGGTTTTCCAATCTGCTTGAAAAGTAAGTAATTTCCTCGTGGTCATTTGTTATATATGATATTAAAATAAGCCATTTCTTTCTAAATAAATAAACCATATCCATTTCTAAGCAAGGAAGTTCAGCTCTAAGGAACAGCACACAAATACTTACTGACCTCCTCCGTTTTGATAGCATATGTAAGGAAATCTCCACACATTTCCCAGATCCACTGCATATCCAATGACAGAGAGTAGAAAGTCCACTTTTTTACTCCAGGTCTCTCTGTCTTCCAGCTCCATCAGCTGCTGCTGGCCTTCTGCTCCACAGGTAGTGGAAGTGGTGGTCGTAGTGGTGGTTGTGGCTGCTGGGGCAGTATTCTGGGCATCTTCCACCTCTCCCATACCGTTGCAGGGAACAGAGCTCTGACCCCCTGAATAACCATTTGAGATCTGAGCTGCCTCCCCTTTATCTCCCTGTCTGGGATGGACTTTGCTGCCATCCTCCACTAGCCGTAGGGCAGATTTAGGGTTCCTGACCAGAAGTCCATTCTCTTTACAATCTTCTCTTTCCTTACAGTCTGAGACTTCTGTCTTGGAAGTCAGAGGCTCAGTCTCATTTCTTGTTGCCTTTTTTTCCATTTTTACTGAGATTTGTTCTGATCACTTGCAGACAGCGGCAGAGTCCTGTTGAAGCTTGTCTTCCCAAGCTTTTCTTCCCAGTGTATTCCCAGCCTTTTAGAATTCCTTTTCCATATTTAAATCCATCAGATTCAAGGCACAAACACCATCTAAGAAATGGAAAACAGTTAAAAATCCATTACAGGACGTACTGATGGTGGTAACTTGCAAGTTATGTCTGACAGGCTCTGTGATTAAAATATTTTGGAAGTAATTAACCATCACAGCATACAACGTGAATTATGTAGTAGATAATCCATTCAGGACTTTGTACAGAGAAAGGAAAGAAGCAGTCATCCTCTTCTACAGCAGAAGTTGGTGTACCTGGCTTATAACCATTCGGGCAGATTTGCTGGACTTTGTGCATTGTTGGACAACTCACAGTCTGTCACAGACCTGTTGTCATGTACCACAGTCTCCCTTTGAATACTGGTTTCACACACAGGGAGGTTGTGGGACTCTCACAAAAACGAGTGCAGAGTTTAGTGTGGCTTGTATTTTCCTAAGTTTATCCTGTGATTTCTATTAGCAATTTCTAGATACACCCAGTGTGAAGGGAAAAGGATTAATTTAACAAATATGAGATAACAATGGATACACAAATTACATTTCATGGCCATGATACGTTATTCTGATATTCAGAAATCCCATGGTGTCTGCTATTTAGCTGTTTAGCAGCAGAACTAGAAGCCTTAAACAAAAGTTTAGAAAGTAACATCAGTAGGATAGCATCAACTCACTTTTGTGCTCAATCAACACTGACAACAAGATAAAAAAAAATCAGGAAAATTCAATTTGATTGTTTTGAGTGAGAACCAATATGTGGGTCTAAAGGACAAAACTCATCCACTGTTTTATTTAACTCCTTGGAGAAATAAAAGCGTCTTCTATCTATTTGGACCTGCAGACACTGTGGTTGCAGCCCCAGAGGTAGTGGGCTTTATTCCACTGCTACTTGTTCCTGCCAGCAGAAAAACAGGCATTGGGAGAATCCCTGGCTTTACCTGCCCTCTTCATACGTGCTAGAAGTGTAATCCAGTGAAAATAAACCATCCTGAAATAAAGTATAAACCAAGTAACTTTTCCTTCAGAACAGAAAGAACAGAAAAATAATTGTGATTCAGTGGGTCATGTTTTGTTTTCTGCTCATTTGCTCAGGTAATGTAAATGCCTGGCTGCCTTTACTCATCAGAATCTTGAAACAGGAGCTGATCCTCTGTGCTGTAAATTCTCTGGGGTAGTACAGTGTTACACCATCTACATGATGCAACTATAGATTAATTATTATAATTACAGCTCTTTTTTTTCCTTTTCAAAGCATTTTACCACAGTATCATTGTCACATCCTAGCAGAAGAGTCAGCATTATTTCCCTTCTAACTGCTGGAAAAACCGAAGCAGAGAAGGGATATTATTTGCTCATTGCTAGAATTTTCTAATTGATAGAGCTATTAAGACTCAAGTTTTTTAGCCTCATGCAAAGACAGTTTGTTGAACCTCTCCCTAAACATTTACCAGTGCAAGCAGAAAGTGAAAGAAAGTTATTGAGCTCCAGAGTAAACAGGAGATATTCTCGAGATAGAAGTTACTTGAAGGCATCGTTACAGCTTTCAGAAATCTCTAGTTCTTCAGGCCTACATTATGTCTTTATCCAGGTAATGTTCCTTTCATCATATAGCAAGCAGTGCATCATGAATGCTGAATTCTTACCAGAGCAGTACTTTGCTACCTTTAGTTAATCATCCACAAAGACTGAAACATCTTCAGAGTTCCAGATAAAATTGCTACAGTAAAGAACAGGCAAGACTATAAAACCTGAATGTCTTTGGAGTCCAAAACCTTCCAAATGTCCCAAAAGAGCTTGTGTAGATGAAAACATCCAATGATGGCAACATAAAAATCCTAGGAAAGGCCACAGCCAAGCTTCCCCTTGTGTAGAGCATGGTAAATATAAGGTAGGAATATGGAAAAGAAACCTGAGCCCTTCTGGACTTTACACCTCTTACTCATAAATGGGAAAGCAGTAAAGGATGTTGATTTAACTGCATTATCTCATGAGACTAATTTTTCCATAGCTGAAACTTAAATTCTTACTGCAGTTACAAAACACTTTATTTCTGCACATAGATATTTCTCAGCACTTTCTTTACTGAGGAGAAGTCATTGAATGTTGGTTTCCCAGATCTGTGACAATCAGGATAATTGTCTTATCCAGATCTAAGCTCCTTCTGGCCCTCTGCAGATCACAGGGGGGGAAAAAAACGAACCACATTATTTGCAATATTTTTGTAGCATTTTCAGTAGTTTGAGCCTCAGATATGCAAAATGATGTGTGGACTTTCAGAGGCTTCAGCTGGAATTTAAACTATTCCTTTCTGAAAGAGAATCACAGCTTGTCAGCTGCCCTGGGAAATCTCTGGAGTTGTGAACTCCACAGCTAGCAGTGGTGTTCCCACTGGCATAGTTGGCACATGAAAACAGAACAGTTAGAGAATCAGAAGATTTCATTATGCTGTAAAAAACTGTGGGAGAATGTACTCCCCTTGCTTGTTACAATGCAAGAGAAAAATATCTGAGGGAATTGTAACTGCTACAAACAGTGTAACCAGCTGCAGAAACAAGCTCTTGGGGCTAAGAAATATGCAAGCACCACTGGGGAAGATATGCAGGGGAAAATGATGCTAAAAATAAAAGATTTTGCCCATCTCAGCCTCTACTTCATCTCTGTGCACCGACCTCTCAGTAGTTACAGGCACTTGAATGACGACAGTTGATGATATAAGAAATGGCAGTTTACTACCTATTTTCAATCAGATCTGTTGCAAAGGTTGCTCTTACATAAATACACGCTGGCTTCTTATCACCAGTATAAATAGCTATGGGAGGGGGAAAAAAGTCAAGCAAGCCGTGCCTTCATTTGGTTTCGATCTTTGTTTTGTAGACGTGACTTTGCTCCTTTGAGAGGCCCTTTGTGCCTTTTCTCTCTCCAGTGTCTATGAGCAGAGATTATTCTAAAGAGCAGTTCTCATCTCCATAGCACTGAGCTGTCCAGGAGCATGTGGAACGTGCTGAGCTGCCAGCCCTGTAAATCAAATCGCTCTCCTCCTTTCGCAAAGTGTGACTAAAGAGGAGTGACCCTCAGCTCTGCTTGGGCAAGCACCCTGTCATGAGCAGCACATCCTCTACAACCATTCCCTGCTTGGCTTGGCTGTTGGATAACAAGACAGTGGGTAGTGTGTTTCCACAGGCTTGGCTGAAGCCACCAGCACAATTCACATAAGCCAAATAGTAATGAAGTTATAATTTTTAGTTACTCCAGCACAGAGCTAACCTTGGAGCAGCACTCTAGATCTAAAAGCCCTGTATGTCTCTTGATGCACAAAACTATCTCCTTTGCCTCCATCATTCAATCCCCAAGGAGCATCCCTGTCCTGGGGCCAGATTCTTCCCGAGCAGGGAGCTGCATAACCCATGCGCAGTGCTGTGGGTATTGCTGGAGGCATGCAGTGACCTCTCGTGGCAGTGTGGGAATCCCTCTCCTGAATCCTCTGCCATGTAGTAAACCAAATCTTTCCAGCACTTTAAAACAAAGAGATTTTCCCGTTCTCTGTATTTTTTTCTTAAGGAGAAAAATTACTTTTAATGTGCCTAGGAGATTAAAACAATTAGGTTGAAGTGTAGCAAATACCAGATGCTGCAGGGGAGGCAAATCTTAATGCTTCAAATCACCTGGAGAAGACTTTTATTTGAGGTGGGGCAGCACTGACTTCCTGAATTCCTCAACACAAGGCTTGTTCAGGCTCAGTCTGCATGAACTACAGAAGTCATGACTTGTCTCCAAATGATCAAATACACTTTAACGTTGCACAGTTGTGTGATTTGTATATTTGCATATATTTTTCACGTGCTAATTTTAGAAACCAATGCTTGCTGCAGTAGCAGCCAGTCACTGAGCTCCAGCTGCATTCCTGTACCACTGTCACTCATGCTGCTTCACCATCAGCCCTGCTCCTGTCCGCTTATGTGCTAGCACTGTAAGGAATTAAAGTACTTAAAACTCTTAAGACAAAAATTTAGCCTGTAGTGTTGGCAAGGAGAATCACTGAGGTGATAAAGGTGCAATTCACACAGGCAGTTGTATGGAATTGGAAGGAATCCAAGGAAATTATCTGGGAAATCAAGTGAGAAGTTTGTATGACAAGACAGAAGTCACTATCCCACACAGGAAAGGCTGCCTTGTTTGTATGTGCTGTTCTCACCTCCAAGCCACAAATCAACTGTCAGCTTCCAACAGCCACATACCTGGGGTGTTTCTAGGTACTAGTCTTCACCTGTATCTCCTCACATGGTCCTAGCCCGTGTTTATGAACAGGAGGGGAAGTACATGATCTGGATGACAGTGAGAATCTCATAAAGATTCTTCCTTTTGAGAGGCTTTTGTGGGCATTATGAGCATTTTATCAGAAACTTGCAGCATGTAGATGATGAAATGGATCCTGTATATGAGAATCTGCAGTTCTCCAGTGGCTTGCTCACATTCTTACTAAAAGAGAGTAGAACTGTGCTCAACAAGTAGTAGCACTGAGACAATGGCCCTTCTGGGAGAATAAAAGGCTACTTACCAAAGTAAGAATGGCACAAGTAGTGAGCTCCCTCCAGTTAACTCATGTACTCCCAGATAAGGCTAAATATCTGAAAGAATAGTATTGAGGGAATAGAAACCTGTACTTTGAGTTTTATGCCATAATCTCGTCCATGCTTCAATCTGAAATTTAAAAATCATCAGGAAAGAGAGATTTTACCTTTAAAAATTTGCTGAGAAAACAGACACTGTATGGTACTGGGAATGCTGCCAAACTGATGACAGTCATTTAAAGTACTGGGAGGTGGGGGGGGAGAAAATGCATTTTATGGCTTGAGAGTGTCCATATGTAGTGCAAGGAAACAGATAAGCTGAGAGGGGATGATGTTCCTTTTGTACTCTTCCTCAATTTATTTATATAAACTTGAAGATACATAACACAGCAAATATCACCAAATAAACAGAGCCCTGTTCCTTAACAGAACTCTGCACAGGCAAATTAATGGGCACAGTGTTTCAAGTCAAGACCTGTTGGCTGACTCAAGTCCAAGACTGGCTGCACCTACATGCCAGAATTCATACACTTATGTTTGTGACATTTTTATCTAAAGAAAGTAAAGAAACAGTCACCGTTGTTTCCAGATGATATTTCTCTGAGGGAGCCTTGTTAATGACTGTCTCCAAATTACAGCTCCTTTATTCAGGCCCCTAGTTCTATTTAAGTTCTTTATGAAACAATTATCCCATAGCTGGGCTTCATTACATTGTATACAAGATACAGATTGCCAGATCAATGGAGCTCCAGAGATACAGGTTTGGAAAAGAGTTAAAACATTAGTGTCAGAAAGGACAACAAGATACAGAATGAACGTTTCTTTACGCTCTTAATACTGTCCTTAATGAAAACTCAGTGGTTTGGATTTTCACAGAGGAAAGCAGGGAAGAGCTTAAATACCCTGCACATTTCCATGTGTGGGAATAACTTAGGGGGTTTATTAAATTCCAGTTTGGGGGCAGTTTTTCTTGACTTGTGTAACTAGTTGCAATTCATCACACCGTGCCCAATTAGAAAATGGACCTACATCAGTCATTTGCAATATGCCAAGTTTACAAAGCACTCTCCAAAAAAATTATGGTCAATCCAGCACCAGAAGACAAAGCCTAAGTGTACCAGACCTTCCCTGGTAAAATACCTGACAGCTAACAACCCACATTAAAAAAAAATCCCCAACGTGTCCATGAATCCAGATCCACTAGATACACAATCTTTTTCTCCCCAGGCTTTCTCAGCACATCAAAACATGTTTTCCATGACTATTTATGTACTCAATTACATTGCATTCCTCACTTAAACTTCCATATTACTTAGCAAACTAACCCAGCAAGCCAGTTGGTTTCAGCAATAAACATGATTGACTACACATATATATATATATACACACATGACATCCGCTTCAGATTTATTACTTATAATAAATCTGTCCCATTGAGTTAGATAATTTACTGTGCTGGAACAGTTTAACTTTTATAATATACTTAATATGGTTAATAAAGCTTACTTTGCTCTTTAAAAAAAATAGCAGTTTGCATTGAGGGTTTTTTTTCCCTTCAGATTCTGCTGCTTTATTTTTCCTTATCGCTTCATGCTTGCTTGTAAATGTTAAATAAACTTTACATTCATAATGCAATTATGTAGACTGCCAAAAAGTCTGATTTTTGGATTGTCATAACATGTTCTGCTACAGACATTAGACTCCCAACATTCATAATTGCTGGGCAAGTGCCTGAACAAGACAGAGTAGAACATGTAACATCAGAAGAGCAAGAAGAAGCATTACAATTTATAAAAAACATAGTGAGCTTTCACAAAAAGTCAAGTGTATTTTTTCCCCCATAAAGCTTTGGTATATGTACATTATCCCAGTGTTCTAGAAGACTTTAAAAGTTAATTTTAAAAGAAACAAAATATATTATGCATATTTTAAACTCGTTAAGAATTCAGCTTTTGTAACTGTTGAAAGAGGCAAGTTAATGAACCTCCACTATCTGCGTTCCTCAGAAGGTAGGCTCTGGAGACAGTTGTCTAGGACTCTGTCTACAGTTCATAAAGTACTTTAGATACCAGCATGTTAAAAACAAAATTACAAAGTACCTGTCTTTCGGATGGGTTTGAAGTGTTTTCCTTGGAGTTATCCAAGCTCGAGTAACCTTCACCCACATTTACTTCAGAGTCTCCGGCACTCAGCCTGTGGGCAACTCAGCATCTTGGGGAGGTTTTTGTACACCAATCCCCCTCACATGGTCTGATTTCCAGATAATGTGCTGCCAAAGAGCTCTTTAAGAATTTTTGCGTCACTTTAGTCAAATAAACTTTATGTTTCACGAGGGCTGCAGCTCAGTTTTCCTCCTAGAGGTGGGTGGCTACAGTTGTCTGTGCTGATCAGTTCAAAAGAGCAGGATCCAATGAAGGCAGGGCGAGACAGAGGGAAGCTTTTCTGGAAAGGGACTGTTTTGCTGGCTATTAGTACAGCTATAAATAACAGGGTGGTGGTGATGATGATGATGATGGGGACAACAAACAGGACGGAAGTTTTGAGGGAGTCAGTAAATCACGAATTCGCAGGTGTGTCTGTAGATTACAAAAAGATGGGAAGGACTGGGATATAATCACAATAAAAGGGCTTGAAAAGAGTGCTTTCTAGTGCTGAATACTTATTTTGATAAAGAAAAAAGGTTTAGTTTTGTGTTAAAGCCTTAAGCAGACTTTTCTTTAAAAGCATTTTGCTGCTTCAGTAAATGCTCAACAAGTAATTTCCTTTCTTCCTACCACTACTCAAAATACCTCACTCAACCTCTGACACATGCTTTTTCTCCAGGATCTCTTCATTCCTAGACTTTCCTATTTGTTTATAAAAAGTAATAAATCACAGGTCCATGAAATAGTGCCATAGTGTAGGTGGTAGCTTTGATAAACAAAACCAGTGGAAAGCCAGAACAGGGACAAATAAGATTAGTCAGTTGTTCGAGAGCCACGGCACTTTTGCTGTAAGTTTGCCAGTTTTCAGAGACTTGTTCCAAACAATTGAAAAGAAAATAAACTCTGAAAACTGAAAAGCATAGGGATATAATTAGCACTTTCCTTTTTCTGTCTTCTGGTCCCTTCACCACAGCAGCAGGCGGTCAGCAGTGTGTCGTTGGCACCATCTCAAGGATCGCTCGGGAATTGCAACAGAAACGGCAGGGACACACGTAATAAAATCATTTTTGTTTTCCCATTAATTCTTGTGGGCAGAATATTAAAACTGTTTTGTCAAATTAAGCTTCTTGCTGTCACTTGTACTACAGTTATTGTTCTTTTAGTGAAAATAGCAATATCTCACATCTTCTGCCGTGCTGAATTCCCCTCCTGTACTCTTCTGTCCAAAATAAACAGCTTTGGTGGTATTTATCTCCACTTAGCTGTGGACAGCACAATAACCCCACAAGTGTCCTTGATTATTATAATCACTCACAGCCTTTCCCCTGTTTTGTCATATTCTGAAAGGTTTGCAAAGACAGATATTATAGTCCCTCGCTCACTAAACTTTTGCAAAGGTTGGAGTACAGTGTTTGACTGTGTCAATTCCCATCTATGGATGAGCAGTGTTTTCCTTCTCGGGAGGTGGAAGGACAGATGGTACAAGGAATTTGTGCCTTTCCTTCCACACAGATTTCCAGCTCTCCGCTGCTGGAAGACTGGAATGGATTTTCCAAAATCACTTTTTCTACCCTCTTAGAAGAAATAAATTTTCTCTACTTTGGGCCCCTTGGATCTTTACATAATTATATGGAAGTTTTTTTAAGTTCTAGAGGCATCATGAGTTTTGTCTGAGGTTTTTCTACATCTTAGTCTCTGCTTATAGTAGGCTCTTTTAACAAGTTCTGAAACACTATTGCGTATCATTCATCTTGGTCAGCACTTGCAGTTAAATTGCTTTCATCTGCTCACATCAGTGGCACCCAGTGTCAGCACTGAGTTGTTTTTGTAGGGCATACAAAGCTGTAACGTGACAGACAGCATATTAAGAACCCACTTTTCATGACTTATCCTGGCCTTTTTGCTCAGATGGTTATTTTTTTGTCCATTAATGTTTTCTGCAGCAGCATGGGGGTGGGTTAATTTCTTGCCAAACAGTCTGGAGCCTTTGGGGCATAATATAAATAACAGGCTGGAGATTTTGGGTAGATTCATCAACTTTATGACACTTAACTCATATATGAAAAACTTTCAGGTGCTGAATCAGTTCCAGAATTTCAGGAAACGTGTGCATTAGTGGGCAAAATCCTAATGATTTGAGGGAAGTATGGAAAAAATCAAGAGGAAGAAAATGGACTTGACATAAGATGTAACTGCAAACACTTCCACAGTTCTCCACAGATAAAGCAGCTGTAGATTCCAGTTACCAATGGCAGCATCAATCACATTACCTCATAACAGTAGTACCAGCTGTACTAAGAGATTAATAATAATTCTGCAAGCATGTCTCTGATTCACTGCCAATAAGAGGATAGGGACAATCTTCCAAATAACACAAACCAAACAAATCCTAAAATGTTTGTTCCCATCTTTTGTTTACTTAGGAATCAGACTGCACTTAGAAGTTATTACAATTGGCTTTGGGATAAAAGAAATTCTGATTGTCTTCCCTGCTATTTTCTAAGCTGGCTGTGCTGGGATATTCATCTGGGAGTTAAATGGGCTTTAGAGAGGTTTTGCTATTTCCACTAAAACTGTTTAGAGAAAGCATTTGGGTGGAGAAAGGATTCTGAGAACTCACAAACCACCACTACACGTAACCTCACCTCCTACCTCTTCCTTTTCTAAGTTAGCTGTAGTTATTATTTTCTGACTTCTGATTGAATCTGAGATAATTGGCTTTTGTAACGTTATCTGTCAATATTTTCCACCTGTCAGAGGAGCTGTCTGAATTATCACATAAAACTACCTGGTTTCGTTGGCAACCTGGAAAAGGAAATTGTTAGTTGGCTGGTTCCTCAACAATCTAAAGGTTTTGCAAAGGACATAAACTAAAGGAAGAGGAGCACAGTGAGCATGAATTGGGTTTGGCTTTTTTCCTAACTTAAGCATCTCTTTAAGATGATAATTTTGTATTCTGGGTTCATAGAGCTTTCTTTGGGGAGAGACTAAACATGTAGTGAGCTTTCCCACAGTATTTCCATACCATCAATAGGAAAAAGTTTAAACTTTGATCATCTCTGAACCCTTTCCTGCAAACTGACAGAGGTTAAGTAGCTCTTCTCCTTGATTATATGCTCCCACACTGCCCTGATGGAGAGGTGCTGGCCAAATCCTTTAATCCCTTATTGTTTCCGGGCTATAACTTCCACAAACCTGAGAAGAGACTGAGGTTCTTCTGGGTCCAGCCATGCCCCATGGCATGCAGGAGGCTGAGAACTGCCACAGCCTCCATATGGAGCATCTGGCCTCTCCATCATCTGCTCAACTGCCTCCATTCTCAGTCCCCACAGTGAGGGCTGCTGATCACATTAGTGATTTTTCCTTCAGAACAAAAGGGTAAAGTGATCCAGTAAACATCATCAAGAGGAACTGTAATGGGAAATCATTTTATACATACTCATTTTATTGCTCTTTCAGATTACTGTTTAGAACCAAGCCCACCTGTTCTAAGTTCCAGTTACCAATGGCATAGAAGGCAAAGATAGCTGCTTAGCCAGAGCACACAGCTATTGATTCTTACCAAAGGCATGTGACTGTTTCTCATACTAGCAAAACAGAAAATGCCCTAATATTGTGCCAGCTTTGAATTAGTATCATTAGCATAAAGCTTAGAAGAGTTTGCTCAACTGCCCTTAAGAGTCCTCAAAGCCGAAGAAATAGAGCTCTCGCTTTCTCATATGTATTTCATCCCCCTTCCTCCATTCCTCCTTACAAAGAACTTATAAAACTGCTGGGCATAAAGGCAAAACTGTTTATTCCAGATTGGCTTCATTTCCTCTAATGTGTTTTAGCCATGTGGATTTTCTGTGCTTATTTGAAGGGAAGGAAAACAAAACCCCAACCCATACTATTGTATAAGCTGCAGAGGGAAGTATCTGGGCAAGAGCTGGGGAGATAAGCACATGCTGGACAATACTTCTAAATTCTCAAATTAACAAAAACTGGCTTGGAAACTGTTTTTAATTTGTCAAACTCAATCCTCATTTGTGCTGCCATGGGCAACAGAACTGTTAAACTCCAGAAAAAAAGTTAACTCTCTTGGGCTGCTATCTCCCTCTCATAGATAGCATAAGGGAAATAGAAGAACTCATGTAATGTCATGAGTAGAAAGCTTTTTAAAGACTAAAACACTGACCTTTTGGAAGGAAAAAAGTCCCCAAAACACCACATGCATTAGTCATAATCAAAATATTGTGCATAATACAGCTTCCCAAGAGGTTTGGCTTTGATTCAGAGCCACCAGGGTTCAGCATCAAGTACAAGACTGTTTATGCAAGTAACACCACCATGGGGTAGAGACTGAGCACCAGACTCATAAAGCCCAAGGGGACCTCAGAGGATCAGCTCTTCTAACATCCCTCTGGCATGTCTGTAACCTGTTCATACTGATCTCTAGCAATGGAGGCATCTCACATCCAGTCCACTACTTCACTTGTTTTTGTCACCAGAAAGCTTTTCCTGATCTCACACAGTCTTGCTGCAGTTGAAGCCCATGACTCATTTATCATGCACAGTAGGAATATGACTTGCATGGTTTGACAGAGATCGTATTTTGATAAGGACAGAGTATAAATCCAAAGGAAGGGGCAAAATATTTGACAAATGAACTATTGCATGTCATAATTAGAAGGTACATCCAGACCTCCACAAGGATAAGCATGAGTGATGCACACTTCTGTCAGTCAGCACTGTAGAAAGAAAGGTCATCCACCTGTCCTGAGATAAAATCATGTGAACGCTGAACATGGAGTCTTCTAGATGAGGAAGATCTAGAAGCTGTAGCTTTGTTACTGCTCATGACCGTTACTACTAGAAAAGGCAATGAGAGCAATAACAATTTGCTCCTCTACCCTCATAGGTCTTGAGATGACGGAAAACCTTTTGACATGAGCCCAGGATAGCATGAGTTTTTCTAGAAGGGAATCAAATATTAGTATCACTGTACTGCCAAGATACAATCTGTACATTGCTGGAACAGCTTGGTTACCTTTGCAGAAAATACTGCAAAGGGCAGAGGCTCTTAGAGCACATCACTCCAGGACAGTAACAACCACCTCCTGCTGCTGTTCCACACCAAATTCTCCTCTTCAGCACTCCTGCCCACTTCAGGAAATGTTATTCACAGCAGGCTTTGTCAGCTTGGATAATGCCTAGACAAACCTCATTAAGGATTTAGTTTAGCAGGCAACATAATGACAGAATTTAGCTTGGCATTTTTCATGTGGGCAGATATATGTACATCCATATGTACACACTTCTGTAACTGACCTAATCACTTATTAGCTTTCTAGCTCTGCAGTACAAATACTGAATTTGTGGAAGATGGAATTCAGCCAAACTAGTGAATACCACACCAAACATCTTTTTTGCTTGCACTTAAGCAGCATCTATCTGCTACCCACGGGAGCTGCAGTTCTGTAGTGCTTATCCTTATTTACTCTCTTCTTTGCCCTTGACTAAATCAGTACAGAAGGGGAAAACTGTCAAGACACACAGAGTAATGTTCTGGCTCTATTTAAATTGAAGGATTAATACTGTGCTGAAACTATTTGAGTGCCTGTAGCACCCGAGATACTCTGTGTTTATCCTTGTTCAGTGAGCGCAGCATCTGACAGAACATAAAGCTGCAGCTTTTCCTGACGTGTTCTCCTTGTGGCTCACTTACATTGGATTGCAGGTCACTAATATTTTTCAATAGCGTTAATTAAGCTCATTTAACAAAAAAGAAATCAGAACTGTGTCACTTTAGAAAGTGTTTATTCAAAAGCTTCATAGCACCATCTTGTTTTTTTAAAACATCCAATAAAATGCAGCAATTAAAACATTGGGGTTTTTTTTTCTGTTGAGCATGACACTAACTCCACCTGTGAACATACTTATGGTTGTTCTTGCTAAAATAACTGAGAAATAGCGCTTCTGTGCACACAGACATAGCACTGGGCCTTGCCAGGGGTTATCCAGTCCTTGCTCAATGATGGAAAGATAAGAAGTGAAACTGGAAATCTCAAGGAAACACTTTCGCCTCCAATTCTGTTGGAAGAGAACTTGCTGAAGACAATTTTTATCAGTTTCAACTCTTATATCCCCTCCAAAACCTCAGCAAAACTAAAAATGTGACTATATAAAATATTTTGGGCACTCTTTTTATGGTACATGGACCATGGATGGTTAACTTGTAAGTATCTTTATGTATTTGTTCTAAGAATTACATAGCTCTTACTTCTAAAAGGCCTTTTTTGGCCATCTTTTCTAGGGAAAATATTGGTCAAAATAATCCTACTAAGTTACTATGGTGACTTATTAAAAATTGAAGGTAAAATCAAACTGCCACTGACAGCACTTGTAATACATGTTCATTAGGGGTTGTTTTTTCCCTTTTTAGTTTTGCAGAGTAGCTTGTCTGAGAGCTTTATTCAGCCAAGTCAGTAAAGCGCTATTTCCCCAAGATCCTTAACGTACATTTCAAGGGTATGGACCATGCTGAGTGCTTGGTCACACCATCATTTGGCTATGGCTTCCAACCACGGGAATTCTCTATTGCATCTACTTCTGGTTGACCGTTAAGAGGCAAATATTGTGTAGTTCACTTGGCTAAAGCCCCCATAGGGTCCCAAGCTGGCAAAACAATTGGTTCCTGCTGCATCACTGCCAAGATGTCTTCTGGTACATGCTTCTTATCCACCACCACTTCATACACGTACTCAGAAAACCAGTCGTCAGTCATGATCAGGTAACCTGGAGATGAAAACAGTTCATTACACCGGAGAACCATTACGAATACAGTGAGACAGTCACATATACAAGTTTCACCCATGAAGGATGCATTACCAACAGGACCTCTCAATGTCCTCAAGACAAAAAGAATCACAAGGAAATTAACATATAGGCTGACTAGATGTACTCCAGGTGCACTGAAGACCAAGCAGGAAGCCTGCTATGAAAAACAAGACCCAGACTATTCATCATTTATGCTTCCTCTGTTAAAATATGCATTGAGAATACTCCAATGAATTACAATGCTTTCAAAAAAAAAAGGTATTTAACACAATGCAAAGTTATCTGAGTCTCTGGCTTTAGAAGTTTTCAGGATTTTGTTAAGAGAAGGAAAATTCAACAAAACTTTGCTGTTTGAGTTCTTGCAGTGAGAGGAGGCCACCTGCTTTCCTCTAATGTAAAGACATTTAAGTCACTCTTTAGCTGAACTAAACCTTTATTTTCTCCCTTAGTATAATTCTTACTGAGTTCAGTGAACAGCCTTTGAACTGGGAAAAAAAAAAAAACCCTCACATTTTAGCACAGATTTTAGCAAAGCTGCCACTGGAAACAAGGTATTCAAGGTGAGCTGAAAATAAGAGTGGCTGGCAGAAAGCAAGTCTTTAGAAGACAGATGAGGAGGCTTTATGTAATAAAGTTCCTCATGTCCTTATACAGTATCATCCCACAATCAAATGAAACAAGAAAATGTCCAAAGAATATGGACAATAAATGCATCTATCTCCACCATCTTGTTTCTAAAGCAAGAGATCAGATAATTCCCATAAATTAAAAACCCTATCAAATGTAATCCGAGCTAGAAGCCATTTTGGAAACACTGCCAAAGGGAGCTGCCTTGATTATTCTCTCTTCAGGATATGAGTTCTTGGGACACACAAAAACCTCTCCCTCCCAAGAGCCAACAAGTAATTGCACTCTGAGAGGATAATGAACTCTGCCTCTGACATCCTGTATCTCAAAGGTTGACAGTGCTGATTAGGATCACAGTGTCTGAACAAGAAGGAAGCGTCAAGCAGAACTTCAGGACATGCAAATAAGTAAGGTCACTCTTTGAGAAGGCCTGTGCCTGGTGTCACAATGAAAGCCATTATCAATTTCTTCATTAAAAGGAGACACATACTTTATACGCAGCAATACATACACTTAAAAGCCTGCCTAAGGCAGCTCCCAGCTCTGCACTGCAGCCAGGTAACAGGCAGAAGTGAAAAAGAAACAAAAGCTGATGGCATTTCTGGGCAGGTACACAATGGAGCTTTACCTCAGGTAATTCATCTACTGCTTCTACTCAAATAATTTGTATGCTAACACCACAACACAGAAAAGAACTTGGAACATCTTGTTGTAAGAGCATCCGACTACACAAGTGTACTCAGTGTACCAGGCTGGTCCATATCTGCCTAATTTACCCAAAAGAGAACCTGAAAATGCAGCACTTTCAAACTGACAAGCTGTTGTCCAGGGAGAGGTCGGTTGAGGTTGAATGGCCTGTGAGTTACCTAGGATTTTGGCACCTAGAAATAAGAGCCCTTCAGAGTTCCCAAAGGACCTAGTACAAGCCACTTTGTGCTTGTGCAATAGCTCCTCTGTAGGGAGAACAAATTAACAGGGCCTTTTTGTCATAGTGTTCTTATGGGATGATATATAGCCACATGTACAGATACAGACACCAAATATCTACAGTTAGATCTTTAAAAATGTCTTCATGCAGCATTGTGGAAGTGTTTAGGTTGGAAGAGATCTTTAAGGTCTTCAAGTCCAACCATTAAATAAAGTATGTATGCAACAGCCAGTACAGAGATTAAAAGTGTCCAAAAGGGAGCTGACTTCTAGCTGGAGATGGATCACAATGAAGTTCTTTTCGTGCCAAAACAAGCAGATGGACCCCTATCAAGTAGATGTGATCACATGATTTACTGTTCCCCTCTTGCTGGCTCTTTTAAAAAACTAAAAGCTACCCGATGGGCTAAGCTGGGTTCAAAGTTAGGTAATAATGTCCTGTGTCTCCAGAACAAAAGAGTAAGCAGAATAATTAAACTTGCCTGTATGGTTGACAAAGTGCCAGTAAAACAGAGAGGAAACATTTGACTGGGAAGTGACTTTTTTACCTCAAAAAAAACCCCAAAAACTCAAGCAATGTTTGTCAGCAGCTGCGCTCATTCCTTGAGAAAAAACAGACAGGATGCCAAGAAACACTTCTACAGCAGATATGAATGCAATTATTAAATACTTAGGAGAGGCAATGCAAGGCTGTTCCCAGGGCTTCCCTGTCTTCAGCACAAGTGTTTCCACGAGAATTCAGTTCTGCCCACTCCAGAGTATAAGCACCTAACTCCATCCCATCGGACCCAAACCAGGAGTCACGGCCTTTCCATTCCTGCACCACACACATCTGGGGAAATAGCTGTTATCTGGCTTCTCCAACTGTACTCTGAGCAGAGCAAGAGGGACCCCATGTGAAAAAAAACCACTTCAATTTCCTACCAACTATGTCATTTGTTTGCTTGTTTTTTAATAACTGAGAGTCTAGTCTCTGGTGGGCTGGTGTGGGCTGTGCACTTTATCATCCTGTCCAAGAAATAATGGTGCTGGGGCTTACTTGTATCCCCCCACCCAACTGGGCCTCAGCTGGGATGTGCCAAGTTTAACCTCATTCTTGGCTGCCTCTTTACTGATGTGGATTGCACTTTGCTGCACTGGACTTCTCCAAGGATGGCTTCCCAACTCCTTTACCAGGCAGATAAAAAACAAAATCAAACTTGGTAACACAGCAAGAGTCAGGACAGACTACAAATCCTCACCCACCAAGTACTGCACACTGAAGAGTGAAAAAAAGTAGGACAGGAAACCTTGACAAGTACTTCTAATGTTTAAAAACGGCCTTTGCAGGATATGTCCACTTGTCTTTGGCTCAGCAGTGAGTGGCTTGGTCATACCTAGGAAAATCATTCAGGGATTCACCTCCCTGAAAAAAAAGTCTGAAATCAAGTCAAGCTTCCTAGTTCTGATGGGATTTTCTGTCAAGGCACTTATCCAGGCAACTCCCTAACCGAAATAAAATATACACAGTGAGCAAGACTTTCCAGAGAGACCGTGGGCTCTAGCAGGAGAAACACATCAGTGACACTGACTCACTGCACACAATACCACAATACATGCCTGCAAGGTACAGCAGGGTTTATTCCAGTCACACTGGGGTCCTACTCTGTTTCAAAGGAACAGCTAGCTCCTCTGAAATGCTTCTTCAAGAGGAAGTTCTTCTAAAGTCAATCCATATTTAGAAGAGAGGTAAATGTATATAAGGAGAATAAACTGTTACTGCAAATCAGGAAGCAATTTAAGCTTACAAAGCTGACAAAAAAGTTCAAAGTGATGCTCATAGACTAGGTTAACTGGGTTAACTTATAAATGACACCAAGTTAAAGCCTGAGCCACCACACTTTTTATTTCTAGGTGCTGTAATATTTATGTTTTGATTTTGGATTCCACATTCAAAGTGAAGGCAGCCCAAGAGCACACAGCTCCCCACACAGATCCATCACAGCCTCCCCAGCTCTGTTGGAGCGCTCCCTGATGCTTCAGCCCAGGAGCACTGGCACGACTGTTAGCAGCAGTCAGGCTTCAGTCCACTACACTGTGGTTTGGGAGCAATAGCCAATCTCCTGGGATTGAGTCCAATCTTTCTCCAGCTCTCATATGAAAAACTGAACCTCGGCTGAGGAGCGTATATGGCTAGCACAGGCAAAGTTGCTGACAGTCACCCATTAACTTCAGAATGTTTGGACTGCTAACCCAAGTCCATGCTGCAAGCTGAGTAAGGCACTTCCTTCCTGGAAGCATTCCTCTAACACTAGTAGCATCTTAACACCACAAAACCACGTATCTGTGGTGTGTGTCTTAAAACTTGTGTTCTAACAATAAGTGCACAACTAATAGGGCACTTTTATAACTTATTGCCTCTATTACACATAAAGGTGCTTAACAAAGTAGTTATTAATTTGTATTTGGAGACAAGATAAATGTTGATGTTACTTCAGTATTGATTTGGCTTCTTAATACAACATTCCAAAGTACAGCTTACTACTGTCACACTGATGAGCCACAGCTTTCAGTGTTCTGTCAAAACTAAAGAGTTTAATGGTAACACTTGGCTGTGAATGTGTACAGTCAACTCACAACAGACACTACTGCAAGACCAAGGGGCCAGAACAGAAATTAAGACATTGTTTCAGAAGTATTCTACATTTTACTTAGCTGCTCGTGTATAAAATATCAAAAGCTTGTGAGTAACACCACATCCTAAAAAAAGGAGTTTTTCCAGAAATAGCCTATTCCCAGAAGAAAAGCCAGTCATCCTGGGAAATTCAGGCCTATCAAATGTCAGCACAACATTTGAGATTAATGTGCGACAGAATGACAGCAGTGACTATCACATTCTGGGGCACACTGAGGTCTGGCTTGGCATGGTCATCAGTGAGCCATGCCATGGCTGAGTCCACATCCGGCCCATCTCAGATAGGAGATGACAAATATCCTGGAGTTTCCCTCCATTTAGGAAAATCTGACTGATTGCAGGCCTTAGCTGAGCCAAGGACAAATGCTCTCACACCCCAAGTTCTGCCCAGCTAGGGCAGGTCAGGGCTGGCCCCCAGACCAGACAGAGGAGCACCCTCAGGGCAATCCCAGGCTGAGCAGGGAAGCAACTAGAAGCAGTTTCCTAAAGCACTGCTCAGCTGTGACTCACTGCCTGCCATGTGCCCACTACAGCCCCACAAATCCTTTTTAAAGGAACAATAGTGCAGGCTGAGGGAGTCATCAGTGGGAAAGCAAGTTCACACAAAGAACCTGGCATGAGCAGTGTTGCATGTCAACTGTGGAGTTTGCTGTTGCTAGTGCTTGTCATACCAGAGAGGAACACCACAGGGCTGACATGTCGTGTTTTCAGCATGGCTTCAGAAGGCAACCAAAGTTAGGATTTCCCTTTTTGTTTTTAGACAAGTGTTGGAGCTAGAACAGTTCTCTCTGCAGTAGTTCACAGCACAAGCTGGAACAAGCCATACCCTCATTTCCTTATTTTCAAAAGATCAGGAAAACACAAGCTTGCAGAGATTGATGAACACTGCTTTCAAATATAAACCACTGAGGTTTCACACACGACTCAAGACTATTTAAGCAGTATCAGCCCAAGCCAGCATGAGACAGCTGTAGTGTACAGCTTCAAGCTTAGCTCTGTACCAAAAATTCTCATGCATTTAGAAGTGTTGCAATGAATCTTTATTACTCCTTTCATCCTAGGAGAAAGCATTTCTTTACAGTGCAGTTCTAAGACGTGATCCTATCTCACTTGATACTGTGAAGCATTTCTTATCTATTGTCCCTTTATTAAAAGACTGGTTTACATGACCACTGTATCTTCAGACATACCAGTTTTCAGACTTCTGTTCTGCAGCAAAGGGTTATAAGCAAACAAATAGCAAAGGTTCTGCTCTTGTCCTGTCCCTCTTGTCAAACTCCTGCAGTGGTTTTCTCTTTTTTTATGTGGGTAATAGCTGGAAACTTATCAACAGCAAACATACAATGCTTAGGAAAATAAGCAGCTTTACAGCAATAAACTGATCAACCTTAAAATGTTATAATGAAATACTTCAACTTAGATAAAATGTAAACTTTAAAGTCTACCAGTATCTTCCCATAGCTTCCATGCACAAAATCAGTGTGGTTATTGGATTGTCAGGAACTGTAAATACTATTTATGCTCTGTATCATTAAGCTATATCCAGAGTTCCAGTTCTAGCCTCCAACATGGGTGCTTCTGTCAACTTCGTCCCTCTGCTCTCAGGATTATCTGTCAAGAAGTGTCAGCACTTAGAGCCACCACCCAAAACCGCATTTGCCTCTGGTTGAACTTGCAACCCTGGCATCAAGTTTATCCAGTGACATTTCCTGCTTCTCCATTCAATGTACTTAGATGCAAGTCACATTTAAGTGAAGAATGTTTATCTTACAGGAATACAGTGCTGTAACTTGTTGATCTACATGTGCTTGCAGGCTTGTTTCATGCATCTCCTGGTGAGGAACACACAGCACATCTTCTTTCCCCTTTCTATGTCCTTATTTCTAAACACCAAGTTCAGTTTATTGTTTCCATGACTATAAGTTACTTTACCTTTATTACCACGGTCTTCACCCCAGGAGTTTTCCACTCTCCATTTTTCAAATGCCTCTTCTTGCCCATCCTGTGACAAAACAAGTTGATGGCGATTCAGCAGTGAAGGACCACCCAAGTTTATAGCAGCCAACCCTTCCAAGTCTAAATCCAGCACCAGCAAACCAGAGGACTCCCAGGACTCTACAGGCATTGGTGAGGTTCAGACAATGTCTTCTTGCTAATGGTTGGAGAAATGTCATTTTCTAATATACCTGTCTAGTCACTTACATATAATATGAGGAAATGTGGTCACAAAGGGAGCCTGCAATACATATTGTAACCAGAAAGCTTAAATTGAACTAAATGAGTTTGGACTTCACTGACTGACAGTGCACAGGGGCCTTCTGAAATGCAGAGTGCATCATGTGCCTGAACAAGGAGTTGGAGGAAAGGAACAAAGGCAGTGAAGCAACTGTAATAATTTAGAACAGTATTAGTAAGAGTAAGGGCAAACACGTGAAGAATCTAGCTGAAGAAAACAGCTCTCAAGCCAGGTGCTTTGAAAGATACACACGGCTTTTAAGGAGAATGAAGCACCTTTGACTTAGAGCTCTGAGGTGTGCAGCATTACAGCCTGCACTGGGCATATCTGAAGTCTGGCTCAAATCTCCCAAGTACATAAAAGCACTAAAAACATCTTCATGGGCTTGCTGTGCCATAAAGGGAACTGCTGCTTCCTTCCAACTAGGAAACAGCAGATCCCTTAAGGAACCAAAGCACAGTTACTTTTTCACTACTTTTTAATACAAGGGTAACCTGGAAAACAAGCCCACAGATCCCTCTTTCATTGTCAGTGGAATATTGTTGTATTGCTTCTGTTTCAATTGAAAAAAATGTAGGACAGTCCTTCAAATGAGAAACTCAAAAGCCACCAGACTAAGGATGTCAACTCTCAATGCTGTCAGACAAACTGGGATACACATGTTTATGGACATGAAGTTTTTAACCAAAAGGTGCATTTAATCCACAGTAATTTTCTGTTGCAAAACTGTGATAGGATTTTAAGTCAAAGCCTTTATAAAAAAAGTAGGTAAATCCAAAGTATTACATATTACAACCAGTTTATCAAAGCTCCTTTAGATTAAGTTAAGGTTTAATGCAAGACAACATGTTCAAGCAAAATGTAGAAACAACTTGGTCCATTTTGAATGCAGAAAAGCCTCTGAATGCTCCCAAAACAACTCATCTAGGAACAACTTGTTCTAGGGTATTTTCTTTTAAGCTATCTTTTGATTTTAGAGATACCAATTGTGTACTGATCTCAGACACATCCTTTGCTTAAAGAAATCAGGTCATAGGTGATCACATTTTATGCACCTACACATTTAGGCATGAAAAGAATGAATTTAACACCACAGGCCATAGACTACAGTGAAGTGCAGCCAGTAACTGGACACAATCAATACAAACAGACTTCAGTGATGAACAGGTAAATAAGTTTTGAACACTAGAAAAGCATCTTTTTTAGCATCTAACTGCAAAACAATGAACATTTTTTTGAAGTTATGTTCATGCAATCTGATAAAAAAGATCCAAGTGTTAAGAGCTCGAAATGCAGAAAAACAGTGAAAATACTGACTTGTAAAATGTAACTAAAAAGTTCTGGTGACTCAGCAGTCCCATCTCAAGCTCTCAGACTCCAGAGCTCAAGCAAACTTTTCCAGTTATGTGCAAGCTGTTATTTCTCAAGCCAAGGTCACGTTGGACAGGAAGAGATCACTTCAAAGAAACTTTAATAATGACAACTTTTGGAAATAAATGGAAAACAACAACATTGCAGATAACCCAGGGCTGTAAATTTTCACATGGTTCCTTTCTACTTCACTTGTGCTTTGTTTTTCTGCCAGAAGCAGATTCAGATGTGGATTCATGTCAGCCTACTGTCTGCCACGGAGCTATTTTGGGCACCATTTTCCTTCCTTAATTATGAGAAGCTCAGAGAGGTCACATGCCAGTGAGTTGCAGGACCTCAAGGCTGCTGCAAAGTGCCTCCTCCTGGCATTTTAACAGAAGGACTTTCCTGCTGGAAAATACAGATTGGGCTAACCCATGCAGTGGGACAGACACAGTAGAAAAGATCTGCTGTCATATTAGGTTTCTTGCTCAGCAAGACACAGGTTGTAAGCCACATGTATTCACAAACCAGTTAATGTAGGCTTTCGGGTACCTAAAAAATAGAAAGTCAGCTTCTTTCTCCAATAAAACTTTGGGAGCAGAGGGAAAGAAGCCCTTGACTTGTCAAAAATCCTTCTCTCCTTGTTAAATATTTGTAGCTCTAAAGACTCAGACAAAACACCACAGGGAGCACAGACTACCTGGGCCTTGTGCACCCCAGTGCTGTGGCACACATGCTGAACTCCAGCAGTACAGCTTCTATGGCTGTGCTCTGGGCTCAGCCACAGTAAGTGCCAGAATACTCAACTACATCCCTGCAAGCATCAGAACTTCAGGAGGGATACTCTTACCTTCTCAGTGACAGCTGTCAGGACCATGGCATGGGTCATCAATGAGTCTCCAAAGATTAATCGTTCTGCCTTGTTCATGTTTTTGACAGAGACACCAAACACCAGCTCGTGATTGTATCTATTGCAAAGCCACACAAGCAATGTCAACAGGGGTGCAGGGAGAACTCTCCCTAGTAAATGAGGGAATCAGAGCACAGGCATGCAAGTTCAAATACTTTTAATGCCAGAATAAATGCAAAACCTGATCTCTTAAGGAGCTTCAACAGATGCTAGACAATTCAAATAAGCAAGAATATTTAACAACCACTTGTAGTTCATCTTTAAAGGACTCAGATTTTAGCTAACAAATGAAAAAGCATTTCTGCTGATGCTGAATTAGTTAAACATACTGTTTGGGGCTATATAATCTAACATACGCACATGTTAAAGCAGCTAAAGGACTGTTTATCCCAAATGGTATTCTCTTTTGATTTTCTACTTACATATTCATGTCATTGATTCCCAGCTTGCCATAGAAGTGCTTGGCAACATCACAGCCAAACCACACAGCCTACAAAGAGAAGGAAGAGTCAGGCCTAGGCCATACCCCAGTGAGTTTTACATTAGATATTCTGCACCATGCCATCCCAGAAGAGAAACCAAACCCACCTCGCCATCCTTAATAGATGCTGCAGCTAGTTTTTTCAAGACATCAATAGGTTGGTTGTTATAGAGTGTTTTCCTCCCTCCTGCCATGTTGCCCAGGTACTCCACTGTGTACAGCCTGTTGTAGGGGTTCTGAGGTCGAGGATCATTCACTAGACAAATCTGCCAAAAAAAAAACCCACAAGATGGCAAATTGAGGTGCAGCTTAACTGAAACCTTTGAGAAGAGAATCTTGATGCATTTCAGAGATTTGCCTATGTCCCAGCTGGCTGGGTGTCCCATTAGCAAACAAGCCACTTGGCTGAAATACTAGGGTTTTCCAAGGTTTAAGTTCATCCTGTAACTGGGGCAAAGCAGCTTTGCATGTTATTCTTGCTCTCTAATGGCTGTCTTATGGCATTTTATGACTGATTAGGTCATTACATCTTTTATCATTACAAAACCATCATGGAAGTGCAATGTGGAAGCACAGCTAAAGGAAGGGTAGAGCACCAGCAGAACGGGGAGAATAAACACGGGGTCACTGTGGACTTGTGGGAGCAGGACCCATCCCCTGTGGTGGAGTTACAGGGTTAGAGAGTACACACACAACACTGGAAAATAAGGGGCTTAGCAACAAAAACAAAAGTCTCGGAAAGCTACTGCCCTTTCAGTGTTCCCAACCTTGTCCTCCATGTTGAAGTAAGGCTTCACGTGCTCATTGTAGAACTGGACTGGTGTCACAGGGCCATATTTGTGGTAGTTCTTCTCCTTATCCCGGAACTCCCAGCAGAAGGTTTCTGGAGGGCTGCCCAGGCAGGTGCTCACTATTCTGAATACCTGCACAGAGAAGCAAACAGCTGTCAACTTGCTGAAACATGCAGGTCTGCCTCTCCTACCACAGCAATGCCACTAATGGATTTCTCCACTTGATAACCAGCTGGAGAAATGGGATCTCAACAGCCACCTTTGAAGAACCTGAATAAAGGCACACATTAACTACTTCAGTTAAGTATTGCCAGTTTTCTGGAATGAATGTTTCAACAGTTCTTAAAATCAGTCTGAAAGGCCAGAGGAAAAGCAACAGAATCTTTCTCCCTTCTCACACTCTACACTGTCAGGTAAACCATCAGATTCAAGGCTGAACATATAAATTCCAGGTTATCCTAGGAATGCAGCAGCCAAAAGCCAAAGCCAACACACCGTCCAGTCTCATTCCAGCACTTCATTCATTCTGAAGCTCCTCCAACAAGGTATATTCCACTGCAAGAAAAACTCCACCAGACTGATTCCAGAAAGTTTTAAGCACTGAGCATCACCTACTCCATCAAGTGCTTTGCTCCCCAGAGAGACAAACTGGACCTTCTCAAATGCACACAGCAGAGCATTTTATCCCAGCGGTTCCTCTTTTTCCCTGTAACATTCATTTGGATTTCAACAATTGGTCTTTGGTTCTTTTCAAAAGGGAATAATCTTCTCATCTGTTTTAAAACATTTAACAATGTTTAGGGCTGAACTGGCAGGTTATGCAATTCAATTGAAGATCCCTGCCTGCTGACTGGGACATCTTTTGCAGCTGACAGCTTTCTATTGATTTTTAGCACAAAAAAAGTTGACCAGATTTCATCAGCCTCCCTATAAATCAGAATCTGAAATTGCACTTCGGAGTCATTACTGTATTTTCTGACAGGGCTTACCATAAAATGTGCTAACTCATATTCAGTGTAACCAGATGACTGTCTTCAGAGACGCTTAACAGGACCTGCCACAGGTACTCCAGGGACAGAGAATTCAATCATATTTATAAGCAGGTTTGGATCTGGTTTCCTTCAACTGACCATGGCCTATTTCAGCTCTGTCCATGTCTTAAGCACATTCTTCTCCTTGAAAGGAACCAACAAGTCATTTCAAGTAAGATGAAGAGTCAAATCTCAACTGCACCTTCTGCACTAGGAGCCAATATGCCTGTAGTTTGCACAAGCTTTCCTGGGCTGCCAGTCTTCAAACTTCCCTCTCACCGACTTTTCACAGGAGAAGAGACAAAAGACAAACTTCTCCAAAGCTGTCTCACTCTTTCTGGAGCCAGCTGAGCTGATTGATACAGATCCTAAGGCTCCATAAGAACTAGCTTTGTGCTGGCATGTGCTTTGTGCTGAAGGCAAAAGGAGTGTGCTGTTCATGCAAAGCAATTCTATTTAGCTGTGCATAAACTACTAAAGGTATTCTTGCTCCAAGCAACTGAAGAAAACAATTGAAGGGATGAATTATGGGTTGAAATAAGGGTGTGTGCCTACTGCAGGAACTCAAGCATTAATCAATAAATATGTTAAAGAGCAAATCTAAACCCCTGAACTACTATAAATGTTTATTTTCGCACCAACTGCACAAAAGGTGGCATTTGCTGTGGATACACTCACATTACCTTAGATAACCCAAAGTGGTGAGAGATGAGGCTGTGAAAAGAAAATAAGCAAGAAAAATGCCAAAGAGGCAGCAACAAGCAAGCAGGCTCCAGCCAGAGGAAGGAAAACGGAGACAGACGTCCCAACTTAACAGAGGCAGTGGAGCATGGGAGCAGCCTCCCTCAATTGTTTGGCCAGCACACCCACCACGGGCCATCTCTCAGTATCTCACAAGTTTCCTCAATCAATAAATAAAGCATGCAGACATATTTAATCTAAAAGGTGACTTATAGCCCTCTGGCTACAACTAGAACCAAGATAAGGCAAAGATACAGCGTTTTGTGCTAAAAATCAAATTGAACAAGGAAGGGAAAAAAATGACACTCCTGATAAGGAAGAGTCTACAAAGGAGAAGAGAAAAACTGAATCACAGGCACTGCACTGATTTCAACTTCTGACCTGCTGTGCACTGCTTTGATAAGAAGAATGTTTATGCAGTTTTGGAGTGAATATTTAATCTTGGGTTCCAGTGCAACAGCCCCATTTTAGCGAGAGCCCTGCCTCCCAGCAGGAGCAAACCAAGCTTTGCTATGCAAATAGAACTTCACAGAACAAACCAAGTGCTGCTTTGCCACGTAACCAAAATGCATGCATTGCCATTCATATACATATAAACACATGAAAGAGCAGTCTCAAACCCTTAAAAACAAAGTGTTTTTAAAGTATACAAGATGGGTGCAATTGTACACTTCAGCTACAATGTTTATTCAAAGTAAATCTAGTGAAGTTGCCAACCACTATTACCACTGCAAGAGGAAATACTGTGTTAACTTCAGAGAATTAAGCACAACCTTTTTTAAACAACAGACAAATTGCAGTCAGTTAATGAGCCTTTTATGCTGGTTGCAGGATCCCTTGTCAGAGGGCAGGAGACTCTAAACAAACAAGGCATTTTGCAGTGAACTCTATGTCATTGCCCTCAGACTTAACATCTCAAAGAAGCTTCTGATGTCTGCTATAAAATCCTCCCATGGCTTTTGGGCACACACACACTGCATATAACTTACGTTAATTCACCTTTGGCCCTAGTGCTGATGGCCAACATACTGGTGTAGACTCAAAGGAGAGTTACTGCTCATTTAAGGCATAAAAAGTGTTACTTTCAATAATATAACCCGAGGAACACAAGTCAGTTTTAATTGTAAAGTTAGATTAAAAAGTAGTAAAAAAACTACAGGTTCTTACGTGAGGTGCAAAGATGAATTTCCAAAAAAATCAGACTGCCACATCAGTCAATACCAGTCAATCAGCATGTTAGTGGAACTGCCTGAGGTTTGACAAATAGCCCCACGTATGTCCTGCCCAATATTGATGTTTACTGGATTGCAGAAAAACTAACACACACAACCAGAAGATTTGGTTTCTTGAGTTACCTAAAGACAGACATTCAAACCATTTCAGAAGTGAAATATATTGAAATATGAAATATCTTTATAAAAGATGCAAGCACTTGATCAAACTGAAGCCTGAACTTTAAAACTGCTTTCAGCTGTTTGAGAAAAACAGCATGTGCCACTGTCATGTTCCTGAACAGCCACCACGCTGCATGCTACAGATCTGCTGATGGATTTGAGTTAATTCACACAGCCAGGAACAGATGCTGTTATTCCTTCCTCTGCTGCCCCCCAGCATCAGACCACAGCTGGATTCAGCCTTGTCTATTCCATAATGCAGAGGAGTCCCCTTTTGTTGTTCGTTTCTGCTCTCTTGTGGGGAATTTCTGCAACAACACTTGTGCTCTAAGATTTTACATTCCAAGCCATCAGAATGCCATGTTCAACCTGCCTCTTTCCTGCCTTTTATAACAACCTGATGGGCCACTACCTTGATCTTTCAAGATACAAAATGCTGCTTTCCTGCAGAAAGGGGCAGATACCTTTATAAAATATCATCATTCTGGAATCCATGAATTCAAGATATTTGGAAGTACTGAGATAATTAACAAGTCACTTCAAGTAGTTCACTTGAATCTCTCCAAGCACACAGCCATGCAAAACATTCCTGCTTTGGCAAACAAAAGGCATTTGTTTTGGCTGATCCAATAGCTACAGAACAAGGGTAAGCAAGAAGTTTCATCCACTCTAGCTTTATTTTCCTGGAACACAGACACTCGTGTCACACAAGTGTATTTACCTCTTCTATCATCGTGTCCATTGCAGCACAAAGTTCTCCTTTCATTGTTCCACTGTCCACCATATTTCTGAGCCGCAGACAGTATTCTCTCATCTGATGAAAGAGAAAGTCATTTTGCTTTAAGGGTGTGAAAGGTGCCACCTAATCAGTTTTCAGGACTTCCTACCTGCTTGTTTTAAGCACCTTGTTTACTCCTCTTAGCGTGTTTCCAAAATAAAAGGAAAATCCCTTTCAGAGGCTGAGATACCAACCCTTTTTTTAAAAAAAAAAGAATCAAGATAACCAAATGATTTAAAAGGTCACAAAAACCCCACTAATTAACACACAGTGCCACTCTATTTACCACTGATGGGGAGGGAGCTTACAGCCACTAGCTTTCCTTAAGGCTTGATTTTGCTTGGTTCAGTAACTAATGCTCCAGCATCCACACACATCACCACCTCTGGCTCAGGGAACACGGTGCCTTCACACTGTAACATTTATTCTGCAATTCTAATGCATAATTGATGTCTCAGTTGATAAAAAAAGCAGAGCATTTCCCCACTGCATGCAGAACTGCAGTAAAAGAAGCACATGCTTCCCATTACTGTCACCATCCATAAGGCCAGGAATAGTGAGTGGAGCTCCCTCGAGACCAACTGGGTTTGCAGTGTTCAACATGAACACCACTTATTACATTGAAGCTCATTTCAGCACTTATTTTACATTTTTAATGTAGATTTCAGCAGGTAATTTCCCCTGAGCCTATGAACTTAAAAACAAAGCTCACTGTAAAAAATGCATTAATGGCCTTTTTCTCTAGCTACTCATGCTACCCTCTTCCCAGATTACTTCATTTCTGTAGTTTAGGGAGCAAGCTTACACCTTCCTGAAAGCTGATTTTTAAGATACAGTATTTTGAAAACACTATCCAGTGTGGCAGTAATCTCTAAACACATTGACATACTGGTACATGAAATATTGAGGGGGTAGGAAAAAAAGTCACCTAGACACCAAGTGCTAGTTTTGCAGAAACAGATTTAATCAGCCACACAGCAAGGATTAACTTTTGAAAATGTGAGGACTAGAGACAATTGTTACTAAAACCACAGAGGATGCTTTCAAGCTATTGAAGCCTGGCAACAGCCATCTTCCATAAACACACCTTCCTGCTCCATGTTTCAAGAATTAACATCAGCCTTGGCTGACTTTAGGCTGCTTTGGGATTAAAGGCAAGCTGAGTTGCTGAGATGCACTTAATACTTTGGTTAATAAAGAGAAATTAAGGTGGCTAGGAATACTTGCATCAGGTTCACTCCCATCCCTTCCCCTTAATTAGATCATCAATTTTACCTTATGATTCAGGATCTCATTCATCCTCCTGGTAGCCTCTGTGGCATGAGACTCCGGGAAGTTTTTCTTGGGGACAACACCATACTTCTCTAACAGAAATAAAACTATGAGTTAACAATTGTCTTTTCCACGCAGGAGATGCTAATGTTTCTGCTTATACTCACATCAAAGCTACAGTTGGGTTTTCTGCAGAGATTATCAGGAAAAATCTCTTATTTAGATGTAAGAACTATTCAAAGTTTACATTTTAACTTGCAACTGAACCTTAATCTTTGATCTCCTTCTACAGGGGTCTCAAAGAGTAGAATCCCTGAGCTGCTCAAGCATTTAATTCAATACTTCAAAGTTCTAAACCAGTTGGTGTTTTAAGAAGCTCTTTTCATCAGAAAAAAAAAGACTACTTGAAAAAATCAAACCTCTGAAATATCTTCTAGGCCTTTTCTGAATTAAGCTTAGATAAAATACATGGGATAAGTGACCAACTCCCCAGCCTCCTTTCCTCCTGAACATTTATAAAGTTCAATTGCTTTCTGCATTATGGTACCAAAGATGACATCATACAAGGCTCTGGATGCAAGAGCAGCATCCAAGATCTTCTCTGCCCTGAAGTAAATCATCTGCAACAATTGGATGAGGAAAAGTGTAACCTCCAGGCTTCAAAGAAACAAATTCCTTTTGTGATTCTGAACTAGTATCACTGGCTTGTTGATTCACAAAGGTGTCACACTGTTTAATAATACAAATGAAAGCAAATGCTAGTCTAATTCACACATGGAGAAATATCTCCTTAATGAGTGTAAAGAAGATCCCACTCAAGCTGGATCTTTGCATGACCAGCATTACCACATTCCACATGATTTCCCTCTCACTGATCTTTGCATCATCTTCAGGCTGCAACTCTGTACCTAGTTTTGCTTCTGCCCTGTACCCACACTCTACCCTACCAATGTTTTTTTTCCTTTCCAGTGCCTTGAAAAGTTTCTGCCTGGATATAAATAAACTTGGGTTGGTGACTGAAGTAAAAGGGGATTGAAATTTTTTACCAAATGAAGAGTTTGGAACACCTATTTACTTCTGATGGTGTTGGGAGCTTCTATCACCAGCAATAAGCAAGAGCGAAGATTCTAGACAAGATTTAAGCCTAGTATTTCTAAACTGACATGAAAAAGGCCTTTGATTGAAAAAGGTAGCGAGCAATGGCATCATGTTCCTTAGTAAACTTCCAGATCTCAAACTCAGTTTCTTCTTCTCTTTCAGTCCACATCTCAAACCAGCATACAATTTCAGGAGGAGTTCTAGTGAGTAATTGTCTTACCAATGATGTTAACCAACATATCCCACTGTCCACCATCATTTGAGGGGTTGGTGAGCAGGAACTGCACTAGTCTGCCATCCACAGGCTCCTTCTTCTGAGCTGTTTCCACAAAGGCATTTAAAAAGTAGTAACAACGTTCAACCTGAAACAAACAGACAGACTCTTAGGTCTGACTTGGTATCATTCATTCATTAATTCCTGAGTATGGAAGCCCACAGCTCCCACATCAGCAGGTCACAAGCACAACTGAAACCTCAGCAGTAAGTAACAGCTGCATTTCCCCTGAGCTTCCTACAAGTAACTGCTGAAATAAACTGACCACTTGAAAGAAGACTTTCAGTATTTCAAAACAGGAACATATTGAGAACTTTCTTCTGAAGCCAGAAGCCCCACTTCGTTCAAGCTGAATTTAAAATACATAAAGAACTTCTAAAGTTTTTCTCACAAATGTTTTCCACCTGGATTGTTAAAATAGTTCATCTCACAAGAAATTCTGTCCCAAGATTCAAGTGCATAAGCTGTTCTAGCACAACCCATGAGCAGTACCACTGTACCTTATCCCAGAAAAAGAGATAGGACTGGCTGAACTCAAACTCCTCGATGTTGTATTTCTTCATGAAAGGAAGACGCATAGCATTGAGGCAGGAAAAGATCCAGCATCTCCCTGAGAGATCAAAGGAACAAGGATTAACCTGGAACACCAGCACTCAAGAGCTGTGTAAGGGGTTTTTTTTTTTAATAAGCACAGGACTCATGACACCGTTCTGCCTGGAGCCTTTGGCCCACTGTCCTGGCTGGGATTGAAAAGCACAAAAAAAAAAGCTCCAAAGAAGTTCAGAAATCTTTTACTGCAAATGCATGTCTCAACTGATTTTATCTTACACTACACAGAGGGGAAAACAGGCACACGTTGTTAAGTCTAAAGCCTGCTACCGACACAAGTGGATGCTGCAGGGATTCAACTCTGCTCCCTCCCAAGCCCGATGAAAGGGCTTCAGAGGCAGCCATGGCTCCCAGCATGACATCATTCATCCCCCAAACGCCAGAGCCGCCGGCGGAGCCCACCCCCCTCCCCACGTCACCGGCAGCCGGGGCTTCTCTTACCGGAGTTCTTCTGGTTGGTGACGGGCTTGCCCTCGGCGGGCACGGCGTGCTGGAAGACCTGCACGGTGTCCTGCACCACCTGCCGCTGCAGACACACCTCCAGCGGGTCGTTGCACGTCGCCACGTTCTGAGCCAGCAGGAACTGGGGCTCGTTCCGCAGCCGCCGAGTGAAGGCGGCGGCCTTCTCCGTGCACAGCCCTGGGGGACAAGGGACAACCGTCACGGCCGGGCCCGCAGCCCCCCGGGCACCGGCACCCCCCCCCCCTCCCCA
>WBNH01008833.1:0-10998 GCA_013401255.1 Urocolius indicus | reverse complement strand
GGGGGGCGGACGGCGCGCCGCGAGGGACAAGCTTGCGGCGCTTTCGTGCGCGGGCGCGGCGGGGGCTCCGTAACCTCAGGCGCACGGGCACGCGCGCCCTCGCCGTCCTGCCCCGTTCCTGCCCCTTGGGCGGCGCCGCCTGAGGCAGCGAGCGCTGCGAGCGTCCCGCCTCCAGCCTGCCCGGGACCGGCCGTGCCCTCAGCGGTGACCTCAGCCGTGCCCTCAGCAGTGCCTTCAGCTGTGCCGTCAGCTGTGCCCTCAGCCATGCCTGCAGTGGTGAGCTCAGCCAGACCGTCAGCGGTGCCCTCAGCCGTGCCTTCAGCCAGACCCTCAGCGGTGACCTCAGTCGGACTCTCAGCAGTGCCCTCAGCCATGCCTTCAGTGATGACCTCAGCCAGACCCTCAGCGGTGACCTCAGCCGTNGCCCTCAGCCAGACCCTCAGCAGTGACCTCAGCCAGACCCTCAGCCAGACCCTCAGCAGTGACCTCAGCCATGCCCTCAGCCAGACCCTCAGCTGTGCCCTCAGCAGTGACCTCAGCCATGCCCTCAGCCAGACCCTCAGCGGTACCCTCAGCCGTGTCCTCAGTCGGACCCTCAGCCATGCCCTCAGCGGTGCCTTCAGCTGGACCCTCATGGCTGCCGAGGCCCTGTCCAAGCTTCCACATCTCTGTCCCCACAGTGCCAGCCCCTGCCGTGCTCAGCTGTTAACGGAGGGCTTGGGATGAGGCCCGGCAGGTGGCATGGAGGCCGGAGCTGGCCCAGCCGCTGTGAGGACGGGCCCCTGCGAGGACGGGCAGGCGTCAGTCAGGGACACGCTGCGGAGGTTTCCTGTTGAGGAACGGCTCCTCCGAGGAGTGTTTGCGCACCACAAACTCAGACTGATTTACAGCATGCAGTGTTTATTGATGGCATTAGCAATATACCCTCCCAAGGCATGATGAGGCCTTAAAAGCTTGCCAGGACCTTGAGAATGATGCTGGAGTGGCATATTTATTGAGGGCAGGGATGGAGAGGATTTTCCGCCACCATGGTGCTGGAGCATTCACGTGTCTACTGTGTATCACCGAGTACTTTGGGCTACCCTGAGCCCTCAGCTCTACTCTCAGCCAAAGAAGACAAGAGGTGCAGCAGCAGTGCTGAGTGCCAGGCGGCTTTCACCCTCGCTGACAGAAGCTGAGACGCCCATAGGATTACAAGGAAGGGGCAACAAGTTGGATGGCCACTACCCACTGTGCACTGGTGCTGTAGGACAGGGCCAGGAAGGCAGCTGCCAGCTCAACACCTCACTTCATTTGGGTACATCAACATAGCGATCCATGGAAACCCAATGTGGATTCCTCTGTGGGCTGATCCACACCCCACGTGCCTGACTGCGTGTGTGTACCTTGCACAGAGGGCAAGATCTGGCAACAGCTCAGGCAGCACACCCCCATTGGTGGCATTGGTCTCAGCAGCAGGTTAGAATGAACAGACACAAAACAACTTATATTTTGAAAGGAATGTATGAACTTGACACCAAAAAACTCGTTTCAGTGTTGTATGTCGTTATCTCACTCAAGCGTGAACCATTGTGGTGTTTCTGGGTGTGCACAAGAACCTCGTGGTCTTTACCTACAGCAAAATGAAAAGAAGAAATGAAAAATCACCTATGAGGAAAAAAAACCAAACAAGTGAGTTGAATCCACCCAGCCTGCACTCAGCTCCAGAAAGCTTTCAACAGACTGGGGATGTGCCATTCTGTTTGTTCCCCACTGCTTCTACTAGCCAGGACCTGGGATGGCCAGGGCAAGGGTGGGAATATGCTGTGCCAGGGGTATTGGCCTGCCATGTTTCCATGGACCCCTCTCCTCTGGGTAGAAGGTGTGAGCTCATGTTATCCAGCTGAGTAACTTGCATGGCTGGGTTTGGCATTCTGAGTGCTCTTTTGTTTCCCAGCTTCTGCCATGGCTTAAAGAAGGAGGTTCTTTTGGAAGCTGCATGATTAAGCAGTGAAATACTTACAAGGCTGTTTCACTTGATCTTTTGAAGCACTGAAAATAAAGAAACAGTCACATTATCTTCGGTATCTTTTGTATTTCCTGGCCATAGGGATATTTTTACTAATACCTTGCAGGTGCCTTATGATATCTAGTATTTAATTTATCTAATTAATTCTAAAGCAGGGAGTAGTGTTTAGCAGTTCTCTAACAGAAGACAGCAGCACCACAAAGTAGCATAGGAAAGGTAGGAAAAACCAGGTCACTGCAACAAGAGTAGTTTCCCAAGAAACTAGAGCTTTGTGTACCTTAGTAATTTTATTTCTTTGAGCCACAATTCCAAAAAGTAACGTGAGTGCAACCACCACAACAGCAGCAATAACGGCCTCCAGGGGAAAAACAGGTTTTTTATCTGTCAGGAGAGGAGGTTGGATATATGTTAGATGAGTACACTCATATAAACCACAACGTTTTGCAGAGCTGTGGATAGATGTTTTTCTCTTCCCATGTCTGTCACTGCCAATTTGAACTGTTGCTCTCTCTGCTGTCCACAGGCTGACTGTGAGCATTTGTTCCCTGGATAGAAGGGAGCCATGTCTGTATTTTAGTGAACTGAAGGAAGAATTGAAATGGTCCCTGAAGCAGAAGATCCCCAAGCTCTCATGCATAGAAATAATTGTGTCCAGAGGCATCACTGACACAGGTAACATCACCTTTTTCCCTGTTATGAGAGTACAGAAATGAGAGGGGCCTGGGAAGTGGGTGGGAAATGGATTCCTGGTGGGTCACCTCACCTTGCATCACCTGTCTGAGACCTGAGCATCCAACCCCAGCAAGGCTTCCACCTCTCAGTTGGCCACAGGACTCTTCTGGAGGACAACTTCTATTGTCTTAAGCAGCTTTTTCAGCATGACAGAATACTATGGTTGGAGGAAGAAGCTACAAGTGAGACCTAGAGTGGTTTAAACCACCCTTGAATATGCTCTATCAGCATGGGAAGTGAGATAGTGGGATATGCCTGCCTCAGGTCACACTTGCCAAAAGCCTTTGAATAACAGGTAGAGCAGGAAAAGCCCTTCCTGGTGCTGTGGTGCCAGGCACAGGTGCAAGGAGAGCTGCTTGCTCTTGCTGTACCCTCAAAAGTTAACACAGGGAATTTACCACTCCCCACTTACACTTCTTCATATGAATGGATTGCTGTCATTATAAAAGAGAATAGAGAGTTATTTGTAAAGCTTATTGTTTGGCAGCAGCTTTGTTACCTTCAACTGTCAAGTGGAAATACTTTCTCCCTTCTCCCAAAGAAGATTTCACCTCGCAGGTGTAGGTCCCGTTGTCAGACTTCTCTACATTTTTGATAGTGAGCTGAAGAACCTCACTAGTCTGGTACACCTGGTAACGATTTTGCTGTAGGGTCAAGGTGGTGTTGTCCTTGTACCAAGCTGTTTGGGCTTGAGGATTGGATTTGGCATTGCAGGTCAGAGTGACATCTTTGTCTTCTTCGATTTGGAGGTACTCTTCTCCAGTCAGCTGGGGAGGAACTGCTCACAGTAACGTATTTCAACAGGTTGCTAATAACACTGCTTGCCAGTGAACCCCAAAGATATTCCCTTTACACGTCCCTGATGCACATTGTTCAGCAGTGTAACACATCTCAGTGGTGCAGCCTTTCATGATCCCTGAGAATCAGCAGGGCAATCAGTGGCAGAGAGAGTCACTCTGGTAACTCATCTGCCCTGACTTGTATCCCTGGGAAGTATCTAGGTGGAGGCAGGGACGTATCCAGGACATCTTCTTACTTAAGGGCCCACCCACTCACTATAAAAGAGGCATTAGATCAGGCCATAAACACCACTGTGGAAAGGGAGTGTCTTATCATGGGAGTTATCTCCTCCTAAACGCATTTTTTCTTGGTGAAGGAAGTGTACAAGGGTGCAAAACACCCCACCTTCAGCCAGGGCCCAGCCACGGAGGAGCTCAGCCTGTGGTTTCCTCCCACCCAGCCATTCTGCAGAGATATCCACTACTACAACTCACACTGGACATCCAGGATCACAGACACCTGGAGAGACGTGTTCCGTGCCAGCCTGCACATGAAGGTGACTCCATTGTCAGACTCGGTGACTGGGGATACACAGATGTTACTGATGTTCACTTTATTCCCATCTTTCAGATCCACTTGCCCATCTCCTCGGTACCAGATGAGCTCCTCATCCTGGCTGTTGTTCTCTACCAGGCAGGAGAGTGAGATGGGAGGGCCAAGGGATGTAGACAGGGAGAAGTCAGCAGCGTGGTTATTTACAGACAGTTCCAAACCTGCAAAAGGAGAATGAGGGCACTAAGCATCTGAAGCTATACCCTACCCACAAAAACTGCCCTGTTAGCTTCTCCAGGCCCTCAACCTTGGAGGAGGGACTGAGAGTTTCAGGCTTCAGCCTACAGCTGTTTCCAGGTAGGACTTTAGTTTTTGAGACAAGAAGTTGCCTTCATCACAAACCTCCCCTCACAGTTACATTAAATCGAAGTCAGGCATTTGCAGTGACTGCAAGAACATCACAGCCTGACCTGTAATTAACAAAACACCTGAAAACCAGCAGTGACCATGTACCACACGCAGCAAAAACTATCCTTGTCCTGCCAGTCTTGCTCACCCTCTTGCCACAAATCCCCGTTGCAGCATACCTGTGCCCTCAGGTTTTGTGCTGCTGGTTTCATACACTGGTTTTTGGCTGGAGTTGAATGCATTTGGGAGTACAGATGAATGAATCAGCCTCTCAGCCATGCCCTGACCAGCCTGAACCTGGCTCTTAGAGAGCTGCAGATAGTCTAACATGCAGACTATACAGGGCATATTAACTGGAGAACCAGTATGGGCAAGGGCTGAAACTCACTGCTGTAGCCTGGGTCATAGATTAATGAATTAACGATATAGCTCAGAATATAAAGGCACTATAGTCCTTTGAATATAAAAAAGTCTGAAGCTCCCTGTCTCTTTCCTGGTGTTCCCAAAGCTGTCACACTTGTCACTACTTAGAGCAGGTTTGAAACCAGCAGCCTCATCATCCCTGTACAGCTGCTGCCACAATGTCAGAAAACACAGAAAACAGGCTTCCCCATTCCTTTCTCCACTAATCTCAAAATCAGAGCCCAGTTTCAGCCAGTCATGTGGGGATGACCTCCAGATCATCTGAAAGATAGGATGCTGGTGTGGCACATCAGCCCAACCCCACTGCCCAACCCCAGACAGTTCTGTCTGTCAGCGTGATGGGGCTTGGACAAAGCCACAGTGGATTTTTGCCATTGCTTACCTGTGGCTACATGTGCCAAAAGGCAAAGAGCAAGGACAGGCATCTCGCAGAGGACTGTGAGGCTGCTTCTCTGCGCCATCTCGGAGGAGCCTGGATGGTGTCTGTTGGACAGAGGGTCACAGAGTTGCTGCCTCTGCTCGGGGCTCACAGTGGGTTAATTGCTTGCTGCCTTCAGACACCCTGGGGACAGCCCTTGAAGTGTCACCAGGGAATAAACAAATTGGATTTATTGCAGGACCTTTTCCAGTTCAGAGCAGAATCAAAGAGGTTTTAAGACTCTAATCTCTAGCAGGAGTTCACTGTTTCCAGTCCCTGTTTATCAGAGGAACCCGTTGGGTAGCACCAGACTTACCTTGGGAAGAGTCTCTGGAGAGGCTGCTTCTGCTAAGAAATGCACAGCTCTTTCACCTCCTTATTTATAGGGTCTGAATTTTAGTAGTTTATGGTAGCTCAGTAAGAAGTGAGTCCATAAAGTCAGTTCAAGGCCTCGTTCAATTCCGGGATTCCTGAGCTCCCACAACACTGAAGACGAGTAATTGCTGGGCTCTCATGGTTGTTTTATGAGATTTGCCAGGGCAATGAGTAACTAAGGAGAGAATTCCTGCACCAGCTATAAAGACGTTCAGCCAAAAATTGATACTTTTTCCCTCTCAGCTTTCTGGGTGTCCACAGCACTGTTTCAAGCTATAGGAAGTTTATCCAAGATTATCCTTGAGCAAATAGACTCTCATTTGCCCCTTCCTGTCTGAAGCTCTGTTGCTGTGTCTTTCTTTGACTGGAAAATGAGAAAGTAGGTGGATTCAGACTTTGAACTGCACGTTAGCAGAAGAGAGGGCAGAGACACTGTCCTGCTCACTGGTGTGTGTCCCCAGGCTCAGCCCCTGGGCACCCCCAGACATAGAGTGCGGGTCTCCCTGCTGCCAGGACAGCTGTGTGCACAGGCTGTGTGTCTGCAGGGGACACAATGAAGCACTCAGCTACAGGGAAAAGAGTGTCTGGAATTCCCTGTTTCTTCTTCAGCAGGATGATGGCGTAGTTGCAAACGAGGGTGTCTTTGCAGCCTCCTGCTGTGTCCTCACTGCAGTCAGTGTCCCCGAAGGCACAGGGCACGTCAGCATCAGCTGGCTCAGCAGAGCCATAAAGTGCATTTGATGAGCAGGAGGAGCCTGGGACAGGCATTTTTTCTTTGTCTGTAGATGCAGTGGCCCAGCCCTGTGGAGCAGTAGTGGGCAGTGAGGGCTGTCTGTACACAGAGAGCACACGAGCAGACAGCACTATTTGTTGTGAGGCTGTTCCTTTTTGAGGTCCCTTTTGAGTGTCTCTTAATATTTGTTTCTGAGTTCATTGCTTTACCCTTAAAGCTAAAGGAATCACTTTCCTTTAAAACAAAAAGTGTACAAAAGTCTCTTAAAGAAACGATACTCAGCCTGTCTTGTAGAAAACTGCTGCTTTAGAAGCAAGTGTCCAGCCTTTAACTCACTTTTTACCTTCAAATTCAGTTAAGGAAATTTGAAGAAAGAAATTTAGCTTCTTCCACCCATTTTCAGTAAGTTACATGCCCTGTCCTTGTAGCATTCTAAATCTAAAAGCCTAAATCTAAACTTTAGCAAACTAAATCTTAGCTTATGCTCCAGTACAAACTTGAATTCAAATGCTTTTCCTGAAAGTTAAGTGGTCTTTGTGGTTTTGTATTAAGCTGAGTTGAAACAGGCAAAGGAACAGTCTGGGAAATGGCTTATGTGCTTCTACCAAGATGAGAGTCAAAGAAGGAGGGTGCAGGGGGGTCTGTGCTCCCTCGGGTTGAATGAAAATATGGAATTTTGGGGTATTTTTTTTAGTCTTTCTGGAGAGTAAGGTGAGAGATTATCATGCAGAGCCTGTCCTGTGGTGGGTTTGTCATGATGTGAGGCACAGCAACAAGCAGGACCTGGGAAAAATCTGTCCTGAGTTTGCAGCAGGTCTGTGCCAGGCAGCAAAGGGAGACTGAGTTCATTTGGTTCTCGTATTTAAATGAAGGCAAAGACAGTATCCTGTTTGCAACGGGCTTTGAGTTCTGCTGAAGGAAGAGAGACAAGCAAAGCGAGGTGTTACTTGGCCAGAGACACACAAAGGCAACAGTTTTACACTGGTTGGAATTACTTTCGCAATGGCTTTTTACACTTTTCACTTTATAGGGGGCATAATTATCTTGTGGGTGTCTAATGACTGAGTTTTGTGGGCTGCATTATCCACCTTTCCATTACGTTCAGGAGGGACGTAACCTTCGTGTTCCAAAACACAAAGCAGCCACTAGTGACTCAGACTGGGAGGAACCTCTTCAGTGAGGCAAATACTCTGTAACTCTACGTAGCAGAGGATCCAGCCCTCGTGTCTGAGGCGTTGTCGAGGCTGGATTAGACAGAGTGCGCCTAAAGCCAGAGCAGTCCTACACTGGCTCCTGCTCATCATCCTGACCCACAACACCAGACCAACAAACTAGAATTGTTGTTAACTATGGCTCTGAACAGCCCCAAAGGGAATTAATTAATAAATGCCACTTTATTCCTGGGTGTAATCCAAACCTTAGAAACCTGAGAAGAGAAGATTTAGAACACGATAGAGATTGGGAAGAAGTTTCTTTTCCAATGGGACTTTAATCCTCCGATTCCACACTTCACAGCCATTTGGGTTCCACTTGGTTCTCCTCAGTGCCTGCAGGGTGAGGGGGCACAAACTGTAATCCTCTGCATCCTGGCAGAGGAAAATTCGATTTACATTCATCAGTGTTATGAGGAATTGAAGGTTGCTCTTGGAGTCCAGGGCGTAGCAGCATGTGCACAGACGTGTGGAAGCTGGGGGTTGCATCTACAGGTTGGTTTATCAGGCAAACAATAACTGTAAAGTAGCTGTAATGTTGATCCAGAGAACATGTTTCTGCAACAGTGCCTGAGGCTCTGCTCAAAGGCTGAACCTGTCTTCCTACTCACTGTGGTTCCCTAATCCCTTTATAATATGTGGTGCTGTGTATTTTGCAACACTTCCATTGTTGGAGAATGACTGTAACACCCAAACCCAATGCCTCTGCTTGCCAGATACCTGGGCTGGAAATGAGGCAGTCAGAGAATGCTGCCTGAACTCACTCAGAACTCCCATTCCCTCCCACAAAGCCCATTTTCCCCAAGGACAAAGATTATGGAGGTGCAATGTGCCCCAATTTCTCAGACTCCCAGCCTCCTCACATAGTTTCCACTCTTGAGAGGGAGACATATCAAGTGTTTATTTCATAGTTTTGTTACTAATTTCTGTTCTGATGGTCCTTCTATAAATGGTCCCACACTGTGCCACTGAAGGCAGAGCAATGATGTGATCTTTATTCTTGGGAAGCAATAAGAATAGCGAAAAGACCGCTAAACCAGTGAATGTGAATATTGAAAACAAACTGCTTAGAGGGCGTTAAACATTCAAATGAAAAGCAGGCACTAATGAAGAAACAGACTTCGGGAAGAAGCTCCAGCACAACTGTTGGACACGGATGCCATCTACTGGGTACTCACCCACAGGAGCTGTCAGCACTGCTGGGGAGTGGCCAGGACAGAGGAAATTCATCTTCTGAGAGCCCTGGAAACAAGACGAGATCCCCGTGATCGCCGCGGAAGAAGGTCAGAGACATTAAACCAAGCGGAAAACAACCAGGGCCTGTGGAAACTCTCAGGACTGGACATGAAAACTCATCTGTATTAAATACCACTTAAATGTTGGCCCTTGGACATTCCTGTATAGGGAGTCCTGGTTAGTAGCTTTCAGGTTTCACATCTAGCAGTGCTCAGGGAAATGAATACAATTAGTCTTTGCTTTGCATCATCCACTCTGTTTTCTACCCGATTGAACCAATTTCCAAGAAAGTCTCCTGCCCCAGCAAAGGGGTGTGACTGTATGAGACAGAGATTATCTGTTCATCTGATATAAAACAGATTATCGTGCCTTTGTTCTTTTTCTGCACAGAAAGGGTGTCTCTGCCACTGGTGGGCTGGACTTCAAGGAGGTTTTGTTTCCTCTGGAAAACAAAACTGACTGAGCATGATGCCAAGCCAGGTGCCTGTTTCTTGTCTGATTTAGATGGCCCACACAGGATGTTCCCTACAAGTATTCCCAGATCTTTCTTCTCTCAAGACTGTGTTCTGCTGTGGCTGCTCTGCAGCCTGGACCTCAGCTATTTTTGTCTACCTAGGAACTGTCATCGCCAGTGAGATTTCTCGGAAGTGCTCTGCTGGAAAACCAAGTGCTGATTTGATCTTGTGAAGTGCTGCCAAACAATATTAGCAGTTTTAACATCCCTGCTGTGGCATCGTCCCTCGTCCCCTCCGCAAGGAATCTGCAAAGGCCAGGCTGCTCCATCTTTCCAGTTCACAGTTTACTGTCAATCTTCAGGAGGACACCACAATCCTCCTCCATTGCTGGAATCACTGCAGAGAGTGGTGCAGGCAAAAGCCACAGTTTCTGAATCACCATCTTCTCGAGTGCCAGGGCTGCAGCTCTCAACAAGCATGAGCACAGGGCAGAGCTGAGGAGGAGGCTTCTTGCAGGTCAGACTTGCTCACCCAGGGATCTGGAAGGCAGAGCTCTCTGAGGTTGGCCCAAAGAAATGTTACTGGCTGCTGAGAAGATGAGTGGATGACTCATCAGGCTTCTGCCACACGTTGCTTTTACAATTGGTGTGTTGAAATTCCAGGTAACTGGGCTTTTATCAGCTAAAAAGGGAAATGAGCTCAATTGCTCCTTTTAAATCCAGAGCAATTTATTTGTAGACTAATGGCTTAAACCTATATAACAGTGATCACAGACAGAGACAACCACTTTCCCGCTTGACATTCCTTCTCCCTTTCAGTTTAAGAATGTCCCAATGACCAAAGTCTTGCAGCTTTGCCAGTTTAATTAGATCTGAGACATCTTTTTTTGATGGATAATCCTTTCTCCCTGCTTGTCCCTCTCCTAATGACTGCACACTGCAAATGAGCCCCAAGAAACAGGAGCCAATTTACTCTCCTTTTCATCAGGGCCCTTTTGGTGCCATACACCACGCTCAGCTTACACAGAGCTTTGCATCATCCGATCACAGGATCCCAGAATGCAGTGAGATGGAACGGCCACACCGTGCATGGTTCCCCTGAAAACCAGTTTTATGTCCTAGACTCAGCGCTCGTGTCTCCAACAGGAAATGCCAGAGCTGGGAAGCAGATGTCTCCATGAGATACCGCTGAAAAGTTAAACGGGAATCAACTGGAGACACTGACAGCATTTTATAGGCTGCAGTGGGGTGTTTTCAGAGCAAGCTACTCTGCTTGTTATTCCTTATCCTCTCACCTGCCTCCAAAAAGGAATGGAGCGAAGATCTGGCTGGAGGAGGAAACCCTGAGGGGCTTAGATATCTCCTCAGGCACACCATAACAAAACATGGAAGGGCATAAAAAATGTCTTTAATCCCCCAGAGGTCTGGCCTAAGGCAGCAGCACAGTCAGGCAGATCACATGTGCTTCCCTGCAGGAGGACAGGCACTAGGAGCGACCCTTTGGCCCCTGCACCTCACAGCCTGTGGCTGTGCCCAGACAAGAGCCCACTCTGCGCCTTTCCCACGGCCACTTTGGGGCTTTGTGTTCAGGCTTTATGTTTTGGAGAGGATGCTGCAGCATGTGGTGACTACTGTGTCATGACACAATCACATGGAATCACAGAATCT
>WBNH01008832.1:0-40868 GCA_013401255.1 Urocolius indicus | reverse complement strand
GGGCAGTGGGCTCTGGGGCTGACTGGCCATCAGGCAGGAGGGTTCTGAAAACCTCCATCTGCCTGGCAGCTCCGTGGGCCAGGCTCTACAGCTGCTGAGCCCGGGGCTGTCAGGGCAGGCCGTCACGTTACCTGTTGCACGATGGGGCATGGACGAGGAGGGTCACCACCATGTCATGGGGGTCCTCAGGGATCTTGTCCACGCAAGGCTCAACAGACACATCCCGGGGATGCCCCTCTTCTGGCAGGTCCCAGCCTGGATGGGACAAAGAGCGAGCTCAGGCAGAGCTGAGGGGAACACGAGCGAGCCCTGAGCTGCCTGGGCAGAGTCAGCCCCGGCACAGCGGCTGCTGGGGACTCTGACGTCTCTCTGGCTGCAGTCTGGGGCTGGGGGTGCCCAGGGGATGGAGTATGGACAGAGCCTGGTTTTCCTGTCCCTTCTTTCCCTGGGGATGTCCATGGGGGATGGGACAGGGCCCAGGCGGCTGCAGCCACCAGCGCTGGTGCCCAGCTCAGCCACTCACCCGGCTGCAGCAGTTGCACCTCCTGCACCTCATCGTGCTGCCCGGCTGCAGCAGCCCCAGGGTTATTGTCCTCCTGTTCCTCCTCTCCCTGCCAGGCCAGCCTGGGCACACTGGGGGGTCTCTTCTCCATCTTGCTGAGGCCTTGCCTTTAGGCTGCTGCCGCAGGGCTGGGACACACTGGGCAAAGCGCCGTGGGTCAGCGGGGAACGAAGGCTCTGCACAGGGGCTCCTGGCAGCCACGCTCTGTCCCGTCCTGTCCCGGCACCTCCTCCGGGCACGGTGGGGTGACCATGGCAGCGCCAGCGCCTGCATCCTGCCAGGGAACCAAGGGCTCTGTGACATCATGGGACATGGGGCCACGTCTGTGGGGCCCCGTTTCCCCCTCACTCACACCGGCTCCAGCCCAGCCCCGAAGGAGCTCCTGGGGCCAGCACCTCGGAGCCCTCCTGGGCCCAGAAACAACTCCCAGGCAGTGGAGAAGCGGCGGCTCAGGGCTGGGGTGGGTTTGTGGGCAGCTCCAGGGACAGGCTGTTCAGTGCTGAAGTGGTTTGAACTTGCTGGGCACAAAGACCACGCAGCCACTCGCTCAACCGTCCCCAGTCCCCGTGGTGGGATGGGGAAGGGAAAACACACCCAAGGGCCTGATGGAGATTCCCAAGGACAAGGAGGGCTCACTCGCTGATTGTGCTCCTGGGCAAAACACACTCGACTGTTCGACCTGGGGAAGGAAACAAAACAAATTTAATCCACCGCCAACCCAAAGCAGAAACGACAGTAACCAAAAACCAGCGGCAGGATGAGAACAATGTGCAGCCAGCTCTTCAAGACCACCTCACTCCTCCTCTCTGCCTGGGTTCACCTCCCTGTTCTGGCTAAAAAAATACAACTAGCAAAACCAGCCAGAGCCTGGTTTGGTCATCGAGGCACTGCAGGTTTCCTTCCTCTCCAGGCTCTCTTTGACTTTCTGGCACAGTTCAGTCCCCAACACAAGCTTTGATCCCATGTGAAATGTGGGTGGCAAATCTGTAGCCAAATGAAAGGCAGCAAAAGTGAAGCAGCTGGTGACAACCATTCCTCAGCGGAAAGCAAACAGTCCTCATCTTCCTGGCACTGCAGAACAAACTGCTGCTCACAGGGGCTTCAAGGCAGCCCCCAAGGTGCCCATCTCAGGATTTACAGAACCTTTCTGAGCAAAGCAAACCTCACACTGGTCTGTGCAGATCACAATTGCCCAAAACTCTCCAAAGACAACATTGAGACACGTCACTGAGCTTGTGCTGAGAACTCAAATGACCTCAGCACAAGAAACTCACCCAAGTGGGTCTCACATCTCTAAATCAAGGCCCCTTTTCACCCCTCACTCTCTCAAACGATGACAATGCCACTGTCATAATTCATCCCACTGTTGTGCTGATACCCATGACATGGTGCAGAAAACGGGAAAAGAAAATGAAAGCCAGGACACAACGGCAGGAGAGATGAAAGGCAAAAGGCAAAGAAACCATTGACCAAGAAGAAGAAACAGGAATGAAATGTGGCCACACCAAGAAAGTGAAAAGACTTGAGACTGACTGTAAAGCAAACAAAAACAGATCAGTCAGTTGGGCATGAAAGACCAGAAGTGTTGGAGAACAGCAGCTCTTCTGCCCCCGAGGCATCAGCAGCGCTCGGGGATATTCCTGTCTGCCCACCCGGTGATTTCCCCCCTCACTCGCAGGCCATGGCACACAAGGTTCCAGCATGGAACCTGCCATGGGGAAGCAGCTGCTTCATTTGAAGTCCCACCAGCCCTTCAGATCTCAGCCAGAAAGCCACAGTCACAAGCACCCTGCCCAGCCCACGTTTGCCTTGCCCAGCCCTGGCCTTTGCCAAGGTGCCGACATCTGCGCTGTTGCTCATGTGCTGCTGGTTCCCGGCATGAGCAGAGAGTTCAAAAGCTCCTGTTCTATTTGGGAGGCCTCATCCTGTTTGATGCTCTGGCGTCCATTCCATGGTCTCTCCTGGCCTTTTAACATCTTCGTATCAAGGTTCAGTCAACATTGGGTGTCCATAACTGGCACCACACGGCCATTCCCAGGCACCACCTTCGTGCTCTCCTTCATTTAGGGTGGGCTGTTTGACACCTGGCCTCCTGCCTCTCAGCTCCCACTCTTCTCTCTCCTTGTGACATTTCAAACCCCAGTTCAGTCACATTCCTTGTACAATCTGATTTTGGTTGTGACACTCGAAATAGAGCTCTTTCCCTAAAAATGAGCAGACTGGTAGTGGCTTCTTTGCGTAGTTCCTGGGAGTCTGCCCCTCACCTTCTGCACCCTGTAACAAAGGAAAAGCCCCAGAGCAGCGCCAGGAGAGTTGTATCCGCGGCATCCTGTGAGCAAATCGCTGTAGTGATTTTGCCAGGGCCAAGATTTGGTAGTGGGGGGAAGGTTACAGGGGTGGGTTCTTTAATCAAACGGTTGCCAGAAGCTTCCCCAGTAGCTGACAGGGGCAGGGCCGGTTGACTCTGAGAGGGACCCGCAGCTGACCAAGGCCTGGCCAATTAGTGCTGGAGGTTACGACTCTGTGACTGATGTGCTTGAGAAGGGGAAGAAATTGTTGGACAGTTGCTGAACTGCAGCAGCTACAAGGAGTGAGAATGTAAGAACATGTGCACAGACACCAAGGTCAGTGGAGGAGGAGGGGAGGAGGTGCTCAGGCCTTGGAAGGAAGATGACCCTGCCAGCCATGCTACAGCCCATGGTGAGGCAGCTGTGCCCCTGCAGCCCAGGTTGGCCCTGGGGAGCTGAGACCCACTGGCAGCCCGTGGAGGAGTCCACTGGCAGCGGGTGGATGCCTGAGGGAGGCTGTGACTGCGTGGCAAGCTCAGCCTGGAGCCAGTTCCTGGCAGGACCTGGGAGTCTGTGGGGAGAGAGGAGCCCCGGCCAGAGCAGTTTTGCTGTCAGGGCTTGTGACCCTATGAGGGCACCAGGCTGGAGCAGCCTGTCCCCGAAAGACTGTTCTCCCGGGAGTGACCCACACTGGGGCAGGGTGTGAGGAGCTGCCCCCAATGACAGGCTCCAGGCTGGAGCCCAGGAGCTCCTTCAGGGCTGGGGCCGGTGGGAGTGAGGGGGAAACGGGGCCCGACAGGCGTGGCACCACGTCACATGATGTCACAGAGCCCTTGGTTCTCTGGCAAGATGCAGACACCGGCGCTGCCATGGCCACCTCACAGTGCCTGGAGGAGGCGTCGGGACAGGACAGGGCAGAGGGTGGCTGTCAGGAGCCCCTCTGCAGAGCCCTTGTTCCCTGCTGACCCGCGGCGCTTTGCCCAGGATCTCCCAGCCCTCGAGTCCAGGCATCAGCAGGAGGCAGAAGCTCAGCCTTCAGCCAGCCAGTCCTGGGCTTTGCCCACCCTTCTCGGGCTCATCGGGGACATTTTTTTCCCCCTAGCCCCTGCCAGCGAGATGGCACACGCTTCCAAAGCCCCTCTAGGCCTGCTGCAGCTGATAAGGAGCAAGCAGCTGAGCCAGGAGCCCTCTAACAGGGCATTCCAGGCTGAGGTGAGGCTGACAGCCGGGCAGAGAAGAGGGGGAAGACCGCTCAAGGGGGCTGGGGCAGAGGGTGGGCTCCACTGTGGTGGCCCCTGGCTGCTGTGCTGACGCTGTCCCTCCCCTGTGCTTGGTGCCAGCCAGGTGCCTCGTGGCTCCTGAATGCCCAGCTCTGTAAGGCAGCTGGGGGCTGTGGGGCAGAGGGGAAGGGAGTGAGTGATGGGTGCCTGTGCCTGCAGTGCAGGGCAGGAGCCCAGGGGCTCTGCACAGCCTTTGGCCTGGGCTGCATGGGATGGTGCCCGTGCCCGGTGCTGCGGGCTGGAGGCAGCCCTGTGCAGTACTGGGGTCCTTCCAGCACCCCCATCACTGCTTGCTGTGTTCCAGCTCCTGACCTGCTTTATCAAGAAGCCCAATGGTGAGCGTGCCCTGCAGCTGGCACCGAGGTACCTGGAGAGCAAGAGCAGAGTGACGCGGTGCCTGATGCTCACAGTCCTCAGCACCCTCTGCAACGGGCACGCCATGGTGAGCAGGGGGCAGCCACTGGAGCTGTGCTGGGGGCCTGGGGCTGGCTGAGGGGAGCTGAGGGACACACAGCCGGGGCTTGGCTGGGCTTTGGGAGCTCTGGCAGCTGCTGCCAGCCCTCCTGCCTACCCAGTGGCCTCCCCTAGCCCTTCAGGGCAGATCTTTGGCTTCTGGGTCCTGAGGCTGCAGCGTGGGATTGAGCTGCTGGAGCGGGTCAGGCAGTGCAGCCTTTTGAGGCTTCACCTGTTACACACAGGCCAAAAGGATGTGGATCCTGCAGAGAACGCTCCTGGAGCTACTCATGGATGCAGATGGGGAGGTGGTGGAGATGACCCTCTTCTTGCTCAGAAAGATGCTCCAGGCCATGAACTGCCCACTTTGCTACACCATCGCTCTGGGGCTGACTCGGAGGCTCCTGCCACTCTTTGACCACGTGAGGCTTTGTGCCCCCCACAACTGGCACTGGATTTTCAGGTGGGCCTGCAGCAGCCCCTGCTGAGCTCTTGCCCCTTTCCTTTCCTCCAGGACATCAGACAGGTGCAGCTGCTCTCCCTCCAGCTCTTCCAACGTGTGATAGAAGGTGTGAACAGGAAGGTGAGAAAGAAGTTGAGAGAGCAAGTCCACCAGAGCCTGATCCAGCTGCTCTGCACCCTGCATGATGAGAACCAGCAGGTGGCCGAGGTGAGGATCTCTGACCTGCCCGTGTGCCCACGGGAGGTGGCTCAGCAGCCTCCTGCCCTGGCACCGCACAGACCTGGGGCGTGAGGTGGGTGATGCCCCACTCCTGTGCCTGGGCTCCAACCCCCTGACAGACACGTTCCCCGACAGCCGCGTCTTCCCAGCCGGGGCCAGGAACAGCCCCGAGCTGTGCCCAGGCCAGGGGCCGCAGGTGCTGTGCCCTGGGCAGCGGTGCCACGGCCGTTCTCTGTGTCCCTGCAGGTCTCTCGGGACACCCTGCTGCGAGCTGCCAGTTTCCTGCAGAAGAGGATCTTCACCTGGCTGCTGGAGAGGCGGCAGACCTGGGCAGCGTTCAAGTATCTGGTGAGGATGGCCCCTGGGTCCCAGCCCCAGCCTGGGCGAGCTGTGCCCCTGCCCGCTGCCGCAGCCCGGCGCCTGCAGCCTGCAGCCCACGCACGCTTCCTTGGGGCATGTGGCCCTGTGGCCCTTCCCCAGGCTACTGTCCCTCCCCAGGGCCAGGGGTGCCGATGGAGCCCCAGCCCAGCTTCCAGCCGGGCTCTGGCAGCAGTGTGGCACCGCAGCTCCCCGGGCAGCACCCGACCCTCTGCTGCCATCCGGCCTCAGCACCGGCGGCCGCTGCTGGGCCTTGGGGCTGTGCGGGCAGGGAAGGCCAGTGCTGGGCACAGGGGTCACTCAGCCAGAGGGAGAGCTGAGATAAACCCTTTGCTTTGTCTCCTGCCCCTCTGCAGCTCTCCCACAGCAGCAGCTCCAGAGCCAGCCAGTACGCGCAGCAGGCGCTGTGGTGCCTGCAGAGCCGCAAGCCGTCTGTGCAAGAGGCGGCTGTCAGGTTCATGGGTGAGTCACGGTCCCTGTCCCTCCCTGCCCCAGCCCCGGCTGTGCTGCTGCGGGCTCCCTGCACCCTCTCCCAGTCCTGCCCTGGGCTCGGCCCTGACGAGGGCAGGGGGGTGCGTGGTCGGGCTGGAGAGGCCGGCGTGGGGCAGCTGTGACCCGCTGTGTGTTCTCAGGGCTCGCCGTGCAGCGCCTGAAGGATCATCAGGAGGAGCTGCAGCTCATCCATGATGGTGAGTGAGGGCAGGGGGGTGTCAGCGGGGGCTGCTGGGGAGGAGGAAAGACCCTGGGCCAGGAGCTGCAAGTGGGAGAGCTTTGCCCTTGCACAGACAAAGAGTGGTGTGGGCAGAGCAAGAGAGAGGTGTCAGGGGCACAAGGGTATTCATGGGCAGCATCTTCAGCTGATCCCGCTGCGAAGGGCTGGGTGAGGTGGGCCTGGCAGGAGGGGTTGCTGGGGTTCCCGGGCTGTGAGCTCAGCTCTGCTCCTGTGTGTTCCAGCCCTTCAGAGCATGCCAAACGACATCAGCTCTTCACTTGAGAAGCTGAAAGCTGAAACCCAGCTCATCCTGACAGCTGCAGGTGGAACAGTTTCCTCCAGACCCAGTCTGCTGGAGCGGCTCCGCAGGCGCCTGGAAGCTCACTCCCAAGAACTGATGGAGCTGCTCAGTGACAGTCTGGGATGTACAGGGGACAGTGTGTGGCAGTAGGGCACTGTGACAGGGGCGAGCTGAAGCCACTGAAACCACTGCAAGGGTGACACGGTTTGTGGCTGCTGGGGAGGGAACGTGATCAATATGATCTTCACTTGGGAAATGGTGTGACTGTTTGGGATCGATGTGGGGTTGTTGTTTCACTCAGTGATGCTGGTTTATGGTGTCACTGTTTGGGATCGATGTGGGGTTGTTGTTTCACTGAGTGATGCTGGTTTGGGGCAGATGTCCCCTGCACAATAAAGAATACCTGTTTTACAACAACTGTGTTGTGACTGAGTCCTGATTCCGGAATCCTGGCCCAGCTGCACCTCACCTCCCGCTCCTGGTGAGGAGAGTTAGAAAGCAAAGGGGCTTGGAAGCTTTGGCTTTGAATCAGTTTCCTCTGGCGGGCTTCAGTCTCTCCAGAGCTTTGCAGTGTGCTGTCAGCCATGAGAGCTGAGGCTGCACTCCCTGGGTNGTTTGGGATCGATGTGGGGTTGTTGTTTCACTCAGTGATGCTGGTTTATGGTGTCACTGTTTGGGATCGATGTGGGGTTGTTGTTTCACTGAGTGATGCTGGTTTGGGGCAGATGTCCCCTGCACAATAAAGAATACCTGTTTTACAACAACTGTGTTGTGACTGAGTCCTGATTCCGGAATCCTGGCCCAGCTGCACCTCACCTCCCGCTCCTGGTGAGGAGAGTTAGAAAGCAAAGGGGCTTGGAAGCTTTGGCTTTGAATCAGTTTCCTCTGGCGGGCTTCAGTCTCTCCAGAGCTTTGCAGTGTGCTGTCAGCCATGAGAGCTGAGGCTGCACTCCCTGGGTCAGGTCTGCTGTAGAGCCAGCCCTGGATCTTGCCTTTTCTCTCCCAGGCACCAGAGAACACAATACTGCTTCTGAGGAGAATTCTCCCCAGACAGCTCCTGCCCTTCCCCTAAATGTACATGAAGCCCAGGATTCCCCTTCCAGGGAGACAAGGGTGGTGATGAGAGGAGGAATGATTAAAGGGTTTAAACACGAGACACAAGGGTTTGTGCAGTGTTTGCCTGGCCCTGCTTTCCCGTGGCTGTCTCTCCCTGAGCCGGCACAGATGGGGCACAGCGGGGTTGGTGTGTGGGGACAGCAGAGCCCTTGGGCACCCCTCGTGCCCAATTCCACTTTGAGGTGGATCTCAGGGCTGCTGGAGGGGCTGCAGGGGCTGTTGGCTCAGGGGCCAGGCAGACACATCTACACAGGTGTCTACTATCTACTTGTCCTTCTTGAACAGGAATCAATCTCTGCATCTTTGATGTTTAGATGTGGAAACTGAAGCTATTTCAGCAGCTGCAGTTCCTCCCCAGTCTTGTCTTCCTTAGAGCAAGAGCACTCATTATTCTGCACAAAGCATGACAGGTAGAGTTTCTGGTTTAGTTTTTATTCCCTTGACCTCGTCTCAGACTCTGTACTTCATACAGTTGTAAATCAGTGTCTCATGATAATTACTGGAAATGGTTAAGAGATAATGAGCTTCCTCTCTCCTTTCAGTTCTTTAATTGGGAGAGAACATTAGCTCAGGCTTTTTTTTTTTGTACAAGAGATGCTTTCTCAGAACGAGACACAGAGTCCTTTAAAGGGATGCAGGGAGAAGAAAAGATAACCTGATCCACAAGAGTTTGAAGGCCACAGGCACACCTGGACATCCTGAACTGGTAAGTAAATCTTAGAGGAACACTGTAGGAGCTGAATGTGAGAGCAGAGGACGGGAGGAACACTGTAGGGGCTGACTGTGAGAGCAGATGTCTGATGATCTCCTGTGGTGTTTTCGCTCTTCACTGACTTTTAGGCAGTCACTGCTATTTCTCTGCTCAGGTTCTTCTGTATATCGTGGAACCTGACCAAGATTTGTTCTGTGGACAGTTGTTTTTTCACTTTGGATGGACAAAATGCGTTGGGAAAGTGTCCTGCTGACCATTGCCTGAAAGTCTTTTTCTGTCTTCATATTTTGAGAAAGAAACTGCCACAGCTTTGCTCCTTGTTCCCACTCAACCTTGTGACCCTTTAATTAGTCAAAAGACCACATATGTTGAGGTAGGTGATGAAAGAAAACAGCTGAAGGGTATGTTACTGGTCTGAATCGATCCATGCACCTCTTGAACAGGCATCTTTCTCTTGCAATGCAGAAACAAACATGCTTATTTCAACAAGCTGCACAGCCTAAAAGGAAGCAGACAGGGATGAGCCATGTTTGTGGGTTCATCACCCGCTCACCTTTTCTTTACCAGCAGTAAGAATAAACCTGATCTCCTCCATCATAAGTCCCAGTGCTCCCACCGAAAGCAAAATAACAAATAATGAAACACAAAGACCTGTCTCCCTTTCACTTCATTTCTTTTGTGTAACGAAACACTGGCTCTGCTTTGTAAACTTGTTTCCTGTGGGAGCTTTTTACAAAGGGCCCTAATTCTTTACACAAGCTTGCTTTTGGTGGGGCCTTGCCATTTGCCTTTGGTTTCTTTTCTGCTTTGGCACCTGCAGGGACAGCTGTGGGCATCCCACATGGAATGAAGAACCAAACTGCTGTCAGTGAGTTCATTCTTCTGGGATTTTCCTATGGGCTGCAGGTCCAGACCTTCCTTTGCCTGGTACTTCTGGTGACCTACCTGGTGACAGTGGCTGAGAATGCCATCATCATCTTTGTGCTGAAAAGGAACCATCACCTCCAGAAGCCCATGTATTATTTCCTGGGGAACTTGTCCTTCTTGGAGATCTGGTACATCTCAGTAACGTTGCCAAGGCTCTTGTTTGGCTTCTGGTCCCACAGCATGACCATCTCATTCTCTGGCTGCATGACCCAGCTGTATTTCTTTATCTCCCTGATGTGCACAGAGTGTGTCCTCTTGGCAGTGATGGCCTATGACCGTTACCTGGCTGTCTGCCACCCTCTGCACTACCCAGCCATCATGACCCACAGGCTGTGCTTCCAGCTGGCAATCCTCTCGTGGGCAGGAGGCTTTTCCATTTCCTTGCTCAAGGTGTCTTTTATTTCAAGCCTCACGTTTTGTGGCCCACAAGTCATCAATCACTTCTTTTGTGACATCTCTCCAGTCCTGAACCTCTCCTGCACTGACATGTCCCTTGCAGAGACAGTGGACTTTGCTTTGGCCTTGGTGATCCTGCTGGTACCCCTCTTGATCATTGTTTTCTCCTACTGCTGTATCTTGTCAACTATCTTGTGCATGCCTTCAGCCCAGGGAAGGACAAAAGCCTTTTCCACTTGTACCTCTCACCTCACCGTCATCATCATCTTTTTCTCTGCAACTCTCTTTATGTATGCCAGGCCCAGGAGGATCCATCCATTCAACCTCAACAAAATAGTGTCTGTCTTTTATGCTGTATTCACTCCAGCACTGAACCCTCTCATCTACTGCCTGAGGAACGAGGAGGTGAAAAAGAGTCTGAGAAGGATCATCCGCACAAGCTGCTCTGCACACAAATAAATTGCTAGGCTGAGGACACAGAGGAACGCAGACAGTAGTAAGAAGTTGCCTTCTTGAAACACAGCTGAGTAAAATCATAGAATCAGAGAATGGTGGGGTTGGAAGGGACTTTTAGAGCTCATCCAGTCCAACCCCCCTGCAGAAGCAGCTTCACCTAGATCAGGTCACACAGGAACATGTCCAGATGCGTCTTGAAGCCCTCCAAGGAAGGAGCCTCCACACTCTCCCTGGGCAGCCTGGGCCAGGGCTCCCTCACTCAAACACTCAAACACTTTCTTCTTATATTTAAGTGGAACTGTTTGTGTCGCAGCTTCATCCCATCACCCCTTGGCCTGTTGCTAGATACTATAGAAACAAGTGCTGGCCCAACCTCCTGACACCCACCAGTGAGATATTTGTAACTGTTAATGAGCTCCCCCCTCAGTCTCCTCTGCTCCAGGCTAAAGAAGATCACCACAACTTGTTCCATGCCGACACTCACCACTGTGTTGCTGCTCTGAAGGAAGAAACAGCATCACTGCTTCTACGTGGAAGGGTCTTCCCAGCCATGAGGGTGCTTTGATGACTGAAAATCACCTGGTTGTGAGTTCTTCTGCTACAACAGCAACATCAAAAGTCATTGTAGAACCTTTGCTGATGGGCAGATGTGACTCTAAACACCGAACTCAAAATGTTTCTGTGGGGAAAGTACCAAATAAAGAATTCCTTCTCTTCAGCTTATTCATTTCTCTCCTCTCTTCCCTAAAGACAGAGAAGTTCAGGAAAGCATGGGCATGTGTGACAGGTAGGCTTGACACCTATACTTTGGTTCAGGATGACAAAGGAGGCAACAGGCCTCGTATTTGGAGTGAACTGGTGAGCTGAAGAGCCCCTGGACTGCAGGCAAAGGGACTGAAGGGGTCTGGATAAGTATTTCAACAGGTGGCTTTGAAAGTCAAGAGTACAAGATAAACCAAAGTACAGAAGAAGGTGTCAGGGTTAAAATGGAGACACCACTCCAGCACCAGTCCCAGCACTGACTCCTTAAGAGTGTCACTTGTGGCTGGTTCCCAACCTGCACACTGAGCTGCTGATGGCAATCCTTTGAGTGCAACAATCCAGCCAATCCCCTTATCCACTGTGGCCCATCTGTCAAACCCCTGCCCCCTCTCCCCTTTAGGGACATGGGACAGTGTTACACGCCTGTGCCTTCCAGTGATGAAGAGGCATTTGGGCAATGCCCTTAGTGATGTGCTGCTAACACTTGGTCACTCCTGAAGTGGTCAGGTAGTGGGACTCCATCATCCTTGTGGGCCCCTTCCAACTGACATTCCTGTGGCACTCCAGTCAGGAGCATCCATCCTGTATGCTGGTCTCTTGTGCTGTGAGGGTGTATTGCTGGCTCATGCTCAGCTTGTTGCTGCCCAGTTCCCCCAAGGCCCTTCCCTGCAGAGCTTCTTTCCAATCAGTCAGCCCTCAGCACTGCCCATGGTGTGCTTAGGCCTCTGCTCATGGCTCACAACCTGCCAACACCGTGTGCACACAACCAGTCAGCTGGGACAGGACTGGGGTTTCCCTAGCAGCAGCCTCTCCAATATTTAGCCTCAAAGCCTGTGCTGTAGCTGGTTCCCAGCTGTATTCACCTGGTTTCCTGGCTGCTGCAGCTCACTAGTGTCAAACAGCTCCAAACAGAGGCCACTGCCATTCAGGCAAATAACCGGGAACAAGCTGAAATGAGACAAGCCATATCTGTGATCAGACTCAGGCCTTGGCCAGGCAAACACAACAACCAGTGACCTCCACTGATGCTCAAAACTTCTTTGCTTCTGTCTTGCAGCTTCTCCATCTCTCAGAGGGGATGATGCCCCTTTGCTTACAACCCTTGTTTCTTGTCCCTTCTTCCCAAGACAATGACTTTTCTTTCCAAGATGCTGAGTGCATCCCTCCCTGGGCACTGGAGTTTCACCAAGTTTTAACTAGGCCTTTGTGTTCAGCTGAGTGGCTCCCAGTGGATGCAACTGGGCTGCAGAGAGCTGGGGAGAGAGAGAGCCAACCACCACCTAGGAAAGTTTTTACTCTCAGGAGTGAGCCTCATCCCAGAAGTCCTCGTTAGCTCTGCCTAGCTGCTCTTAGTTTTCTTACTGCAGACAAATAGCCTGAAGGAAAGGCAGTACCACAGCAGTGCAAATCCAGGTGAGGCTGGGAACACCAGGCTCCTTTGTAACATCAGAGCTGGACTGAGGGAAGGCTCTTCAAAAGCTTCTGAAGAGCTCCAGGGGCTCTCAGGACGTTGCACTGGGGTCACCAAGCCAACATGCAACTGCATGCAAACAGGACCTTGCTTAACCCTGGCCAGAGAAAGCATCTTGTGATTAAACAGCTTTGCCCAGGAGCAAAGGGCCAAAGGCAGCAGCTGTGGCTTCTCCACAAGGGACAGAGATCACAGGTAACATTCCTGGCTGGGGTCAATTGCATTAACCAAAGCTAATGCAGTCTTACTGAATGAGGCTCAAAAGCCCAAAGGCCCACGCTGCAGTGCAGAACAAGGACTGTCTCCACTAGAAGGAGAAGGGCAGGATTGTCCTCCTCTGTACCTTGGTGCAAAACATCAAGATGCTCCCTGGGAAGCCTCAGATTAACCTTTCTCATCATTATCAACATATAAAGAGGTACATCAGAAACCTTTCCTACCACTGTGCTGATTCCCCCTTCTAGTTTTTACACAAGTAAACATTAGGAGAGAGGCTCAGAGTGACAGGGGAAGGGATTACACCTCCCTGACCTACAGACACCTTCCTCTCCCCAGGCCAGAAAGCTCTGCCCTGGCACAGCATAGAGAGCACTGGTGAAGCTGGGATGTGTTTGCATGCTGCTAAAGATCCTGCTTTAGTGGCAGAGACTCATTTTGCCAAGAACCCTGAGCCAGGAGCAGTGACTGTGGCTGGATGAGGCCATGTCCCATGGGAGGGACCCAGTATCCACAGGAGCTGCAGCTGGTGGGGAGGAACCCACCTGTGGGGAGGGTTGGAAGACCAAGCTTCCAGACCTTGGGAGAAAGATCAGAGAGTGCTTTGGCTGCAACTAAGCTTCCCACAACCCTTAGAAGGACCCAAGGACTTATGACCCCTCTGTTTTGGGGCTTTGATGACCTGATTTTTGAGGCTCAAACCTGCTGATTGTTTTTAGAAGTTGTGTCTTTGTTTGCTCTGGGGTTTTGTGTTTGGGTTTCTGTTATTACTGGTCCTAAAATAACCTGTAAGTGCTATTGTATCTGAGATGATCTGAGAATGAAAGACTATGTGTCTCTAAGATACAGAAGAGACCTGTTAATTGGACTGGCACTTGCATATTGTGGAGTGTTTTGTTTTGTTTTTTTTTTTTCCCCTGGCATCTCAATACATTCAGGCTTCTTCCAGAAAGCTGATTAAGACAGCACTGGAATACATTTTGTTGGAATTATTATTCGCGTTGCTAGTGCTGTGTGAGTGGCTACAGCTGACTCTGTGTTGTGGCAAACTCATGTGTGAGAGGCTGGAAAGAGGCAGAACTAAAGCAAAGGCTAAAACATGACTTAGGAATATAGGAGAAGGTAAGGAAGAAGAAAAGGATGTGCCTGGATGAATGACCCCAGTTATTAAATCCAGAGGCAAGAACACCACAGCCCAGGTGGAGATTGATCCTGGGCTCACAGGAGTCATGAGCACTGAAGGCAGGAGTTAAACAGGCACAGAGATCATTGCTTCTCACCACCCCTCCATTGTAATAAAGCCAGAGAACGCCTCAATAAACAGAATCATAGCCAGAATGGGAAGGGTTGGAAGGGACCTCTAGAGATCATCAAGTCCAACTCCCCTGCAGAAGCAGCTTCACCTAGGTCAGCTCTAGGTTCACCTAGATCAGAATCATTTGGCCTTTCCCATGAAGCATCAGAAACGCAGCAAGACAGAGATAAACCAATGACTCTGGCATCTGCACATCTGCTTTACTCTCTTTGACCCTGATGACCTTGCTTGCTTGTTTGCTTGCTTGCAGCAGCAGCTCACTCCTTGCCCTCCCTGCTCCCAGAGCACATCCTCTTCACCTGGATGATGCGAGGCCGCCTCCGATCTGCATCCCAGCAGTACTCCGGGGAGAGCAGGCGCGTGGGCTTGTGGGACAGCAGGTACTTGTTAAGGTGGCTCTCGTCGTGCCATCTGGCTTCAATGCCGTTCCTTCTGTCCTCCATGATGCCTTTAAAACAGGCTCTGGTCAGTTTGTAGACCTCAGCTACGCTTCCCCCGTAGAAGCTGGCTGTGTAATAGAAGTCCCCTTCTCCCTGAGGGACGGCAGCCCGGGACTCGGCACGTGTCTCGTAGGATTTGCTCTCCCGTCGTGTGTCATACTGCCAGGAGCTGATGGTCCCCACCAGCCTGTCAATGATCTCCACGCCAACGTGTTCAAACAGCTGGACATCAATGTCTATGGAGTAGAGATAGTCAACCTCATACTGGAATCGGCTTTGGATGTATGTGCTGATGATATCCATCCGTCTCGCGGAGATCTCCCGCCAGCGGGTGTGATTCTGGACAGGGATGACAAAGAGGTGATTCTCAGGGGCCAGCTGAAGGTGAGAGATCTGCTCAGGATTGTCTGTGAACAGGTAGAAGTTCACCTGGTGCCCAGCAAGGAAGTATTTGTTGGCAGAGGTCATGAACCCTTTTATGAACTGGACATATCTGAGAGACAAGGACAGAAAAAGAGTGGATAGAGGTTCTTTCCTGCTGAAGGATGGTGGTTTCTCAAGTCCCTTTTCTTTCTCCTGTTCTATCCATTCCTCTTTTCTTATGTCAGTGCTCTTTATTTCATGTGGCTGCTACCCCTTCAACCCTTCCCCAGTGCTGATGCAGTATACCATTTACCAGCTCTCGCTATCCTGCGCCCTGATGGCCTTTCCTGCTCACTCTACAGAACACACACCCTCTGCCCCAAGCTGCTCCCTAGCACCACTGCACAGCAGAAATACTTCTCCTCACCCTTCATTCTCCCTGGCTCCTTGGCACTCTTTCTGCAGTTTAGCTTCTTGACTTTTTTTTTCTAGACAGGATTAAAACGATCAGTGAAATCCTTTTGGTTACCTCAAGTGCCATGAAGTCTCCATTTCAATCTGGGATGCTCAGTGGAGTCGGGGAGTGTAAAGCCCTTTACTCAGAGACTCAAAGAGGAACAGAACCATCTCCCCCAAAATGACCGACTGCAATTGCACGGTTGGTAACTTCACTGGAGCTGACATTTCCATTCTGATTTCTAACAGGAACTCATTAATAATCTCAGCTTTGAAGAATTTGGTGGGTTTTTTACCCCAGGTTAGGAGCAAATCCTGTTAGAAACACAGCAGGGGCTGCAATGTTCTTCTCAAGGGAACAAAATGGTAAGTGGTTCTTACAAGGGTTTTCTTGCCCTTTGCAAGGCAATGCCTCCTGCTTTTGCACAGACAGCTGCCTTACTTGAGAAGCTGCCACTGACATGCTTATCCCAGCCAAAAGCTGCTCTTTGGAACCTTTTGCTCCCTCCTGTTCCACCAGTAGCATCCCAGCACCCACTGGCAGATGAGAAGTATCTATTTGACAAGAAACACACAACTAAAGCAATACTTTTCAACAGCAAAAGTGACCACTCCAGTGACCAGGTTCTTCTGCACATATTGTGCGTTCAGGATGTCTCTGTTGAATGTGCCTTCCCAGACAATTGGAGCCAGCCAGGGTGTCAACACCAGCACATCCCGTCTCCTGCAAGAGATTGGAGAAGGAAGGTTGTCTTTAGATGGCCTAGAGAATTCATGAAGGCAAACAACAGGCTTCACCAGGACGAGAGGTCTGAACCTTTGAACTGATCATCCCAGCCTCCTTTTGAAACCATTAGAAGTCGAGAAAGTGATGTTCAGAGAAACCTGAGTCACCCTGTTCTGGAGCAGACACTTAAAATAAGGCATCTGCCTCCAGAATGTGTGCTTTTCTACAAGGCATCTGACTGCAAAAGAGCAGCAGTGAATAGAGAACCTGTGCTCTTGATTCAGCCTTTGTTGACAGGAAGGTTACAGCCACAGCTGACTGTACACAGCCACAGCTTGACCCTGAGCTTCCAGGAGCCAACATCAGCTGAACCACCTTGTGTCCACCCACAGCATTTCGTTCTTGTATCTGATTTGAACACCCAGAGGGTTGCACTGGCTCAGGCCAGCAGATATCCAACTGTGGAAACAACACACACAACCAGGAGACTTAGACACAATTATGGGCTTGAGCTCTCTGCGGAAGGTAATTCAGTGCTGAAGGTGGTTTGGGTCACTAGTTCAAGGGAACTGCTGAGGCTGGTAGCCCAGTAGAGACAAGGCTGCTGCAGCTCAATGTCTCCTGGTCCAGCCAGCAGCAAAGCTGAGAACATATTCCCAGTAAATACATAAACAACAGACACATGCATGTCTGGCTACACAGGTAACACAGACACAAAACACAGCCCTGTGCAACCATGACAGCAGCAGTGCCATCCTGTTCACCTTTCAGCTGCTGAGAATGAAAGCAAAAGAACCCCCAGACCACACATATTACACCCAGATATATAAGTACATATATATGTTCAGCCTGAAAGTTGCTCCAAGTGGCCTTTCCCTTTGACTCATCTCAGTGCATTTCATGCCTGGACAATAAAGCCAATTGCTGTCCTGTTACAGCCTTGGTAGGCACTTCCACACTTGCAATCGTTTCTCTTCTAAGGCTGCTGGGGGGCTCCCCTGCCTCCCATTGCCCCTCTGTGCTCCTCTGTGTTGTGTAGACCTGAGTCTTTTAGCACAGAACCTAAAAATCATAAGGGGAATGTCTGAAGTTACCTGAGAAGAACAACCCTTGGTACACCCTCTTGTTCCTTTCAGAACTTGCACATTTCAAAGGTCACACACTTACCTTGGCTTGGTCAGAAGTGGCTCAGGATATAACAGGCTGCAGAAAAGCAAAAGTATGTGTGAGCCTGGAATGTCATGATCACTGTAATCCAATCACAGAGCAACAGGGATTGCAAGGAGAGGTGAAGTGTAAAGATTCTGGCTTGAGAAGATATGTGGTTAATTGGCAGCTCAACACCGAATGCAAAGGCAAGAAACAAAGGACAGAATCAAAACACACACACACACACATCCCCCCCTCAACAGGCAGCAGGCTCATTAAAACCAAACCAAAGGAGCTCTGAAGTCAGCAACTGCTGGGCTGAAGCAAACTGTGGGGATGTGTAATGTTTTTGTTCACTGGAAGAGCCAAAGCAAAGCAAAGGAGGAACAGAGACAGACTGGAGACATTCCATAACCAGGCTGCTGGTCACCCATCTAGCCTTGTGAAGCCTCGAGCCCTGATCACTGCAGCCTGCCCCATCTTCTTTGTGGACTCTGTGACTCTTTGACCTTGCTCTCTACTTTGTGCATGCAGGTGGGTATGTCAGCAGGTGTCAAACTGATCAAAGCCTGTGAGCAGGAGGAGACCAGGATCTGGAAAGACTGGAGCTGGAGACTGGAGAAGTCTGCTCTGTGCCTCAGGTCTGGGACACAGCTACTGTCTGCTCTAGGCTTTGAGGAGCTCACAGGCACGTGCATCCCTGTGCGGATGACAGAATGAGGGGATGTGTTTGGTCCACTTGTGAGCTACAGCAGGAAAGGAGAGTAGTATCAAGCAGTCTGAGCTGTTTATGCTGGTCCTGCTCATGTGAAAGCTCTGCTCTGCCTGGGCCAGGCTCGCTGACCACTGTGCCTTTTACATCTGTTTGCATCTTTCATATCTGCATTCAGTTCCACCACAGGCTGCAGACAGAAACCCTTCAGCCTTAACCATCTTGCTTCAACAAGGTTAATTGCACAGGCCTATGTTTTACACTGCAGAGACCACGTCAGGCCTCTGCAAATACCCTTTGGCAGGGGGCAGCTGTGCCCTAGCGTGTGTGACATGAAGAGGCTACTCCTCACACACACCATAAGGTGGCAATAGAGGCCAGGGGAGAAATCCTGCAGCCTCTTGGCCTTGCAAGATGTTCTTAGGCTTTTGTTTCACTACACTGACTCAATAACCAGAGTCTGCTCAGTCACAGGAACCCGTTTCTGAATTGCTTTACACAGACACTGTTTGGAAGCAGTTCATGCAGTGCAGAGGGCCTGGGGATCACTATATGCAATGGGGATAATTCCAGACCTCTATCAAGGATGAGCTGTTTTGCATCTGAGTGCCTCCAGAACAGTCCCTCTGTCACCAGTGGAAAGGGGTGTGCTAGGTGGGTATGAGTCTGTGGATTGTCAGAAACAGCATCAGTAGAGCTGGAGAGGCAGGTGATGACTTCAGCTCAGAAGCATCTTCCTGAATCTAACTAGAGGTGGCCCAGAACTGAACAAATAACAGGAGAGAAACATTGCTTAGGAACTCCCAGGAGGACAAATGAACTTCCTTTAAGGCTGGTAGTTTGTAGCTTCTCAGCTGACTTCAGACAAAACCTCCTGTGTCTCAGTTTGTGCCCATTGCCTCTTGTGATGTCACTGGGCACCACCACAAAGAGCCTGATTCTGTCTCTTGGCATCCTCCCTTCAGGTATTTCTACATGTTAATAAGTTATTCCCTAAGGCCTTCACTTCTCCAGCCTGAACAGTCCAAGCTCTCTCAGCCTTACCTCAGAGATGCTCCAGCCCCTCCATCATCCCTGTGGCCCCTTTGTTGAACACTCTCCAGTACCATCCATCTCTCTTTTCTACTCTTTTTGTTTTTCCTAGAGCCAGTGGCTCTAGAACAGGCAACTCCAGGAAATCCCAACTGCTCTAAAACTGCCTTTTCACAGGCGTTTCCAAATCATCTGGAGTGCTGAGTGGTACCACTGAAAGCAGCATCAGCCAAGGATCCCTCCTGTTTAGCTTCTAGAGATGTGTGGTTGGCAGCGGAAGGGAAAGGAATGCATCAAGCTTTAAGGAAACCATTGCATTCACTGCAATGTCACACCATTTCCTTTGTGAAAGCAAACAAGCACAAGATGCTGCATCCATACACCAGTTTCTGAAAGAGCACCTACACGTGCACCTACTGCTGTCTATTCAGACCGGCTGCCAGCTGTTCTGGCTTGTGACACAGACATGAGAACAACATCAGCATCCTGTGAATTAAGCCAGAGAACTCGTCCTTACCGTGGGAGCATAGGAGATGTTTCATTTAAGTCTGCTTGTCTGTAAATAAGAGACAAGGAAAAGACACATCAACACCTCAGGGGTACAGTAGCTGCAGGTTTTTCTTTGTGAAGCCAGATGGCATGAGCCCCACAGGATGATCCTGAGGTGTTCCTGCAGAACTCCCCTTGGATCCAACATCAGTGGGTCACTAAGGCTCCACCACACCTCTAGATACAACGTCAACTATGTTTGAGCAACGTTCCTCATAGCACTCAGCTGGTCTAACTAAGGTTGAATGCAAAGATCATCTATGTCAGGCTTCTCTGCAGCAGGTTCCTGTAAGTTTACCTTCAGGAAATTCCATTCTACTTCTACACAGTGAGCATCTGGTAAAATAAGGCCAAATGTCTTGCACACAGGTTATAGGTCAGTGCTGGGTGTGCAGCTGCACGCCTGCACTCTGGCCTAGGTAAGACACACAGAGTCATTGAATCATTTCAGTCGGAAAAGATCTTTCAAGATCATCGAGCCCCAAGGGACTGAAGTTCTGCCCCCTCACATCAGGGACATCCACTGGGTGAGATTCCAACACTGGTCTGCACCAAGGGCTTCACAAGAAACTGAGAAATCTCTAGAGAGTCATTTCCTATTTGAATGCTTCTTTGAGCACCTGAAATCATGATGGAGATGCTGAACAACCCCTGGACTTCCAGCACAAAAATAGGTCCCACCCAGAATCTCAGCCTGGCTGACCCCAGACCCTCTGAGGATAAACTGGAAGACAAGAGGTTTCTCCTCTGCCACATTCCTTTAACCTTGAGCACAATAAGCAGCTATTTGTTCTTACAGGACAGAAGCTTTGGCACTAGGTGTTATTCAGCATGGATAAAGGAAGAGGAACTGATGTTTAACAAGATACCCACATGTATCCATAGGCCAGAGCTTGGGGGACAGCAGAGGTAAGAGCTCCTTACCTTGCCAGCTGACACAAGCTCTGATTTGTGTTGCTCACACTGAAAACAAAACACAGAAAAGGACTTCAGGATCATAAAAAGAATTCTCAGGGCCACAAAGCAGGTCCTTAACTTTCTCATGTAGTGCTGGACACCCCAAGTTTCACTTTCAAGGCAATGGCTTGGAATGAGGGTCACTGGAGACACATCTATGACCAAATGAAAACAGGTTTTCCCCTATAATCATCTACAAATGCAACTGATTGTAATGGTATTAACTGCTTGAACTTGTTCCTCCTGACACCCAGCTGTATGGACTTCAAAGATGGATCTTGCTGGTCATGTCTTTGTGTTTACCTTCTCTTGTAACAGCAGCTCCAGCTTTAGACACATCATTAGTTGTCCAAAGTGTTATATGGGCAAGAACATGACACACACTGTCTCTAGATCCACAGCTAATTATCAGATTAAGAGGTTTTTGGCAAGGTCCATTTCTCTGTAGTGATTACAGAGGAAGCCTGGGACACTTCCTTGCAGACAGAGAGCCAGAGAAGCCTTTAGGTCTGTCTAAAGCAGGTGGGATCAGCTGTATCTCACCACATGGTTTGGCAGGAGCTGGATCAATTTCTTTGCCTTTCCCTCTTCTGAGGGAAAACCTCTGAGATTTTTGAATGAAACCTCTGGAAGCTGAGTCTGTTCACCCAGCTGAAGGCATTCACAGGAAAGATGTGTCTGCACCTCAGCTGATCACTGCAGTGTGACTTATCCCCTGATGCAAACAAGCCTTTCTAGGGCTGGTCTCCTCTGCTCAAGAATTAGTCTTAATCAGCTGAGCCTTATCCTAGTGGCCCAGAATAACACACATGCTGGATCTTGCAGGGCATGCAGAAGGAAGCTCAGTCCCTTAAAGCAATACACACTCTTCAGAGGAGGCTGTGGGTTTCTGGTCACTGGCTTGGGAGAAAGGGTGATGGTACCTTGGAGAAAGAAAGCAAGCAATGAGTCAGTGATAAGGACAATAATACATCAACCACTCCACTACTCCCTTGATGGCTGAAACTGTAAAACTAACAGAGCTGTGAAAGCTCATAGAACATCTGTCTGTGGGGCCAGACTGGTGATGAGGATGTGTAAAGCTCTGTTGTTTAAAGAGAGTTGTCTAGTCTGCTGTTATCTGCAGATCTATTCACTCTGAAGGTCTGTAGATGGTTGAATTTGCACTTCACGAGGCCTGAGACCACTTGTGCCAAAGGACAGGTGTCTGCTTTACATCAGAGCTTGTTCTTGGCTGCTGCTAGAAGCTGACAGTCTTAGTCTTCTTTTGGAGTGAGGCAACTACACCATCACTTTGGCTCTGCCCTGGCACACATGTGGGATCTCCTCTGATGTGAGCCAAATCCTATCATCAGCAAATGATGCTCTGCCTCAGAGAACCTGGATGAAAATCCTGCCCTAATTCCTCCATTTGGAACAGTCCTCCAGCATTATTCCATCAAACTCTGCATTCCCAGATAGCCTCACTGGATCCCATGCTGGGCTCCATCCAGGACACCGAGCACATGCTGTGACAGCGTCACTGCAGCACAGGGACACACAGCCCAAGGGACCCTGGGGCTGACCACTGTGCAGGATAAACACACCTAGGTGCACTCCACAGAGCTCTATGCCAGAACCCTGCTGACGTGGAGTCCAGCAATGTAAACATGAAGCTGCACACTTGGGCTCCTTAAGGATTCCATAGAACAGATGAGAAGTGTCCACATTTGCTTATTTGCACCTTTTGAACATAAGAAGGGATTAGGGCTTTGTGCCAATGCTCACACTGCTTCTGCCCAAGTAAAGCCAGAGGGAACACCACTAGAGCTGGGCAATGGAAAGACGTGCTTGCTGAGAATCATGAGCAAAGGTTAAACACCCACCAGATGGCTCCTGTGATCCCTGCTGTCAACACAACGGCCAGTCCATGTAACTTTGTGATTCCCATGGTGGTGCTGTTGAAAACGAGATTGTGAAGCCTGGATTGTCACTAGAGGAAAAGAAAGGGAAAATCCCACACAGGTAACACTGTTGTTATTAAACACTGAAGAAGTCTCCTGGTTTGGACAGCAGGTCTGGACAGAATGCGGAGAACAAGCAGCCTTTGGAGAGGGCATGTTTTACATCTCATTTAGCATGGATTCTAGCTGCTTGCAATAGATATTCCACAGACTGAGCGCGCGTTGCAGGGTGCCAGTACAGTGCCATCACTTCACTAATGGACAAACAAGTCATTCGTAATTAGGTTTTCCCTGGATCAGCTTTTCTTCCTTTCCTGGCCAGTGCTCACTCTGCTGTTTATCTTCTCTACTCCAACCTCTCATTCATCCATCCTTCACAGAATCACAGCATGGTGGGGGTTGGAAAGGACCTTTAGAGCTCATCCAGCACAACCCCTCAGCAGAAGCAGCTCCACCTAGATCAGGTCACACAGGAACATGTCCAGGTGGGTGTTGAAGAGCTCCAAGGAAGGAACCTCCACACCCTCCCTGGGCAGCCTGGGCCAGGAGTTTCTCCTCCTGTGCCAGTGGAACCACAGAGTCACACACTGGTAGGGGTTGGAAGGAACCTCTAAAGATCATCTAAGTCCAAATCCCCTGCTCAAGAAGGTTCCCCTTGATCAGAAATGAGCCCAAGGGGGTTTGGGAACCTCCTGAGGAGTCTCCACACCCTCCCTGGGCAGCCTGGGCCCCTCACCTCAGCAGGGAAAGAGTTTCTCCTGATGTTAAAATGGAACTGTTTGTGTTCCAGCATCATCCCATCAGCCCTTGTCCTGGCACCAGATGCAACAGAACAAAGTGCTGCCCCAACCTCCTGACACCCACCAGTGAGATATTTGGAACTGTTAATGAGCTCTTCCCTTAGTCTCCTCCAGACTGAACAGCCCCACATCCCGCAGCCTTTCCTCAGAAGGAAGATGTTCCAGTCCCCTCAGCATCTTGGTGGTCCTGCACTGGCCTGTCTGCACCGGTTCCCTGTCACTCTGGAGCTGAGGAGCCCAGCACTGGCCACAGGACTCCAGTTGAGGCCTCAGCAGGGCAGAGCAGAGAGGGGGCTGTCCAAACCTCTTGTCTTTCTAAACTGAAGGCTGCAATCCCTTTCTCTAGGTCAGCTTCTCATCCCCATCCATTCTGTGGCTGTTGTGGTTCAGTCAATCTCTGTGTCAGCCTCCTGGCAAGACTTTAGCTTGCTTTGCTTCTCCCTGTCACCTTCCTCTGCTCTCAGCTTCTCTTGAGCATCTCTTCCCCACGTAACCACTTTTTCTAGCCACCATACCCTAGCCCCAAACTATCACCCTCCCCTTCAGCCACAGTTCTCACCTCTGGTGCTTTCAGTGCCTCCACTTGAGCAGCTCCAGCTCTCTTCCTCCTCCACTTCATCTCTGCACACATACCAGCTGAACCAGCCTCAGCACAGCAATCTGCCTGTCAGCACTCAGAATCAGGGCCAAAGGATGGGCCTCCACCCAGTTCTTTCCCTTATGTGGGAGTGCTGCCTCCTGAGTAATGGGGTAACAAGAAGGAACTTGCAGCAATCATTTATTCCCTAACACTTGCATCGCTGAGATGTTACTCAGGTGACAGATTGAAAGAGGTAATCTAAAGCAATGGGAAGGGAATGCTGACAAGCAAACAAGGCATGGAAAGGGAGCTAAGTGGTCACATATGCAAAATGATGTGGCATCTCGCACCTATCTTGTTCCTATTTCCATTCCTGAAGGAACATGAGCCAACAGAACACTGGGAATCAGGGAGAGAGGATGAGAACTAGCAGGTCCCAATCAGACTGACAAAAGCCCACCTTTCTTCCTGAGTGGCATCCTCCTGCTTTGCTCTCCACACACCCAAAAGTATTGGTACAACTCTAAGTGTCTACCCACCCTTGCAGCTGGTGCTGATTAGAGCACACAAAGGCTGTGCACATAAAGCCTTTGACACTGCAGGGACAAGAGAATAGACAGTAATAATGCCTCACTCCCAGAGAATGAATCAAAGTTGTGGCCACTTGTTGCTTGATCACTAAACTTTTCTTCTCTTTGCCCAATTCCCATCAGGACATAAACCAGACTGATTTCCCTTCAGAGTTTCTTCAGCTCCATACACAACCACAACAAATGCCAAACTACGGTTATGCTGGATGTGTTCATTGAAACACACCTGAGACCTTCTTCATTAACTACACAGCACTGATAACTCTGTGGGAAGTGGCAGAAAACCAAACACAGAGCTCATTAGGGCTGTCAGCATTTTAATGAGCCCCTTGAGGAGCGTGCTGCTGCCTCCCTGGTGCTTTGTATCTTGGCAAAATCCAGCCAGCTGCCCTGAGGAAATGCTGAGCAGAAGCAGAAGGAAAAGTTACCTGGAGTTTTGATGGAGCCCAGTGTGAGACCTGAGACTAGAAACATAGTTGGACAATGTGTTCCCAACAGGGATCAAAAACTCACAGACTTTGATTCCAGACAGCACAGAAAGCCATTGACTTCTCCAGGATCCATCTTCCCTTCCAGATATCAAACAGCAAGCCCCAAGTGCTGAGAAGGTGGCTCCTTGCAGCCAGCAATCTTCCCCTGCACCTGTGGCGTGTGGAAAGGAAAAAGCTTTGGGCCCATCTCTCCAAACTTGCGCTTCCAAGACACTGGCAGATGCACAGGTCCTGCTTTGGTTGTAATAATGATCAGCCAAGACACTGACCACAACACACACTGCTCACACGTTCATGGGCTGCAGATAGGCTCCAGCCCTAGCTCACAGCTCACTCCTTCCAACCTGAGCTGGCTCACCTCTGGATTTATACAGAGAGGCTTCAGTGTTGCACCTCAGCCCCCATCCTCTGTTACATTACACCTTGAACATCTCTTCCTCTGCTCTAAGAGATGAAAATCACGAGGTCAACATATCCCACTAAGGGACTTACAAGAGTTGACCTCTGACTGATGTCAGAACAAATTCCAACAACATCAGTTATCTCCTTGTTACAATGGATGTTGCACCAGGCTGAACAAGTGACCCTTTGGCACTGCTCCTTCTCCCTCCCACTCATGGAGCAGAGTCCCAGAGTTGCTGAACTGGTGATGCTTCACCCCTTTGGAGGGAAACCTCAAGCCTTTCCCATAAGAAAAGCAGAACATGGGCTGGCATATAGTTTAAGAGTGCCCTCTGCTCCTGCTCCCCCCACCCAATACAACTAATATCTCAGAAGAATGGGGGTTTTCTCATGCTTCCTACATCATATTTAGTGGCCTGCTGAGAATGCCCAGGCACCCCAGGATGCCTCAAATGCCTGGACAAAGCCCGTTCGGGTTTTCTTGTCATCTTCAGTTACAAACCATTTTCATGTGAAAATACATTCAACCTGCACTGGGGAAGCAGGTAGCTGCCATCCAAAAGTCACCTGATGTGTTTCACTCTGAAAAAACCTGTCTCTCACCTGCCTGATCAAATCAGTTTGCTGAAGACAGTCTTGGAAACATTTGTCTGTTTTCTTTTCAGCCAGGCTGCAGGTTGGCAAAGGCACAGGCACTCTGCAAACAGGGCGAGTGCAGAGGCAGGCTCAGCTCTAGCTGCAAACTGTTCAGGCTCCAGCACTTGGCTGCTGTACTCCCGCAGCCCTGAGCTGCAGCAAAGCTTGCTCACATGCAAGGTACCTTCATCTGCTTCTGAGCACACGTTGCAGAAACCACCAGCTTATCTTTTGGTCATTCACTAGGTGTTTGTGCACACCAAAATGAAAAACAAGCCTTTAGAAGGCTGAGTTGTGGGCAGACATCCAGTAAAGGGTGACTCATATCAGTACTTTAAACAATTATGTGATGGGGAGCAGTTAGTTCACTGGTCCAGGCAAGAGCATGTAAGCACTGGCTGCACTGGTCAAACCAAAGTATCAGCTTAGATATGGGAGACTGCATCAACCCAATGACTTCCAGCCCTGATGTTTAAAGCCTCTGGTGCCCTTCTGGAAACTTTCAGCCTGAGCTTCTTGCTCCAATAGGAATTCAGCTGTTGGAACTTGAGCAAAAGCTTGGGAAGGCATTTCCTTTAGTCAGGCCAAGCTTCACTCCTAATATGCTGTGCACATACCTGTCCTGAAGTGTAGAGACATCCCTGTAACACAGACAGGACTGGCACCTGCAGATAGTAACAATAAACCTAATTAACAGGAATACACTTCAGAGATTCATCAAGATCTCACTTAGAAGGGCTGGAGTAGAGTTTCTGGCCAGTAAACCCTCCCATAAATACTCAATTCTGCTGTTTACAGGACAAGTGTGAATGATGAGTTGATTAAACTTTAGTGCCCCATTGGAAAAAGAAGTGGCAAGATCTGTAACCCCCACAGTGTGAGCTGAAGGGCTCTCTGCTGTGACTGCACCAGTCTGCTGACCCTTGGTCTTGTTTAGTAGGAAGGCAAAAGAGAACAGGAGGCAACAAGGCAACGTTCCTCTGGAGTCTGGGAGCATAATCCATGTCTTGCAGGGTTGGGAGATTCGACCAAATGCCGCTCATTCTAACAGCACAGAGAGCAGAGGATCTCTAGCCCCTCTACACACACCCAACAATGCTATTACCTCTGGCAGGATCCTCACCTTCCAGCTCTCCAAAGCCCTCATGATTGGCTCTGCATTACATTTCATCTTTCTTGGTCCAATGGGTTGACAGGTCGCTCACTTCCTGTTCATTGCCAGCTGTTGTCACCTCCACCACACCGTTTGTCTGCTGACTACCTGAGTCCAAGGTAAGGTTTTCAGGGGCATAGTCTGTGATAACGCACATTTCCAAATCCTCATCATCATCAGAGACCAGCCTGTAGGCTGAAGGAGATGGAGTAATATCTGGGAACAGAGAAGAAAAGAGATGTTAGGTAAGAGAGCACAGTCCTGGTTGCTTCTGTCTTAACATGCGGGTGCTTAGGAATGGAAGTTTTTCCATTATTCCAGCAGGAAGTTGCCTCATCGCAAGGATCTTGTGCTAGGACAGTTTTAAGAGAACCAAGGCATCCAAAGCAGATGATGCAGGAGCTGCGTGACACATCTGCTTTGTGAGAGACACAGAGAGTGGTCAGGCAGGATCCCTAGAGCATCTCAAATGATACCAAACGTGGGCATCCCCACCCTAGGTGTCCACACCTAACCTAGTCATTCCTCTGTAAGCACTCATTCAACTCTGCCTGTCAGCCTTGGCCTTTGTGTTACTACAAATAGCTGTATTTCCTTCCACATACTTAGTAGGGAAAGGTGTATTAAGTGCTCTCCCCACCATGAACAACCTGACACTGGAATGCTTTAAAGTGGTGAATGACTCTACATGTTGGGTCAAGTGTCCTCAAAAGCTTTTGCACTGGTGCTGATCCTGAACTCCCTGAGGATGCAACTTAGAAGCTCCCAAGAGCTTTATCTGCCTCATTATAACAGGCTTCTGGACACTTTAAGTTTGTCTCTCCATTCCATGCCTTATAGATGAACATCCAGGATCAACAAGGTGCACTGAAGGATCAGGTGAGTCCTTTTCCAAGATGCCAAACAAGATTTAGACCCTACACATCTCCTTTGTCGCTTGACATCCTTGGCAGTCCCGCACCAGCAGCCGCAGGGCTAAAAGGCCACAGTCCCCCAGAGCTGCTGTGACTCACCTGCTGTATCGTCTCTTTGCATCTCAGTTGGGCTCCTGAGAACTAGCCAGGGAAAACGCCATCCCATGGTTTGCACAGAAACACAGCAATGGTTCCCTCAGCCTGAGTCTTGCCTGGGAGGTGGCAAAGTGTGGAGTGCAAGAGGTGACGTCAGAAAACCCTGATCAAAACACTTGCTAGGGGGTGACTTCCCCTGATACACATTTTTGGGTGGAGGATGCACTGAAGCATTGTGCTGCTCTTGCATTTCCCATGCAAATGTCACCCAACTCCTTCACAGAGTGAAGGGTCATCCAGGTGTGTGCAGGGACTGACTAACCTGACAAAGCTTAATCAGACTGCCCTTAAAGCCATCAGTAGAGCAGTCAACAAATGAGAAATCTTCTTTCCCCTTCAGGATGTGGTTAACTTGTTTTTCCAACCAAGGTGGGGGATTTAGCCTTGCCTGGTGTAACTTCGTCATAAGGTTGACCACAGCATCCTGTCTGTTGTTTATGAGAGAAAGAGGAGCTGGGGGATGTGTGTGTTGGGGGCTTTTTAAGCAAGCTGCTCTGGCAACTATCATTCTATCACACCACCTGACATTAATTCCTCTTGGCCTGTTACTAGTACCAACCAGTGGAAAAAAACAGCATGCTGAAATGTGCATTTCCCTTCCTCACCCTCATATCAAACTGTCTTGTAACTGATGGCTCCTTAGACACGTGTCTCTCTGTTATGATGCAAACGATGCATCTGAAAGAGCTGAGCTCATTAGAATTCCTCATCTGACTGGTCACTAGGTCAGTTGTGTTTCAGCAACCTCCATCTCAAAAGCCATAAGAGAAGAAGCACAGAACAAACCACAGCATTTAGGCTTAGGAAAGCTTTATTTTGGTCACTAAACTCAGCTGCTGTGTGCCACTCCTTTGGCAGAAGAAGCGCAGGTTTAACACAGAAACACTTGCATGGCTGAACATGATCTGGTTGAATAGAATCACTTCACACCCAACACAGGTCTCCTCATCTACACTAGAAAGCTGTTGGTGTTAAAGCTATCTAAACAAACCATTAAAGCTATAAAGAGCGTCTGCTCTGCCTGGATTCTCTCAGCACTAACACATCAGCAATGCAGATGCCTGTAAATGGTGCTTTAAAAGGGTCATGTGTCTATGAGGACTGGCTTGTTCAAAGCTAGTGAAGCAGGCCGGATGCTTCTGTGCAGAGGCAAGAGCAGTGGGGTGATCAGCTTCTACTTAGCAGGGGGGATAAGCTAAAATGCAGTCTCCTGAGTTCACAGAGAAAAAGAAACAGCAAAAGCAGCTCCAAGTCTCCAGATCAAATCAGCCAGCCAGGCAGGGCTCAGCAGTATGGAATGTTGGGAGGGGAGGGTGCTGGGTTGTCTTCTGGAGGGTTGTTGTCAGCAGATTTGACCCGTTGTGCTGCTGGGAACAAGCTCTCTCCGGCTGCTCTTCAGAGTGTTGCTGCCTTGCTTCCCCACCAGCTGGAAAAGTGCCATTTCAACTCCACTGAATGCAACTGGGGCTACAGGCCGTTGGCTGGTAGCTGTGAGATCAAGACAGACAGACACAAAACTCAGACTGGACTGTCTTTTGTGCTTCTTCGTATACTTTCATCTCACAAATCCTCCCCCCTCCTCTCTTTCCTCCCACTACTTCACATGGCAGTGTTTTCAGAGCCTTGCTTTTAACCCCTTCTTTGTCTTCATTGTTGTCCTCCAGGCTTTCTGCTCTACCCCTGGAAATAGTCCATGAGATCTCTCTCAGGCACTTCTGGTAATACCTGAGTTGTTCTGGCAAAGCAAGTTTGCTGCAAAGAAATTGCAGGGACCGGAGAGCAAGAACTGAGCTTTGGCTGTGAAAGGGGCTGTTTTCTTTGTGCTTTGGGAGGATTTTCAGATGGGTTTCTTTGGTGGCTGTTGGAGGTGAGGTTTAGTTAAACATTGTTGTTCTTTTCCCCTGAACAGGTCTAATGACAGAGAACTACAAAAAGACAAGGGGTCATTCCTGGCACGAGCTTCCAGTATTTCTGCAGATCAAGCTGTGTGCTTCCTCACCTCAGAAAAGAAACAGCTTGATGCTCATGAGTGTGTTGAAGGCAATGCTTTTTGCCAGCAGGACTCTCAAGCCCAGCACAGCCATAGACAGCATGTTGGTTTTCTCCCCTTCAGCATCTGTTCAGGGACAGAGAAAAAGATGAGAGAGATCATGGTGAAGATTTGGATATTGGGACATTGTCAGAAAGTGTGGGGGAAAAAAACCAAACCCCAAAGCCACAGGTAATCAATCCAGGGAAAGACACAGCAGCCAAAGACAAGATGATGGAGATACATGGCAGCAACACAGGAGGAGGATGTCTGTCTACACTGGGGTTTGCTTTATGTTGCTTGTCTGTTTCTGAACCTTAGAGAAGCAGGTTCTGTTGGATGAATTATGTTGTGTTTTGATACCCCCAACCCCTGAGAAAATAGATTTGCTGCATTTACCAGCAACACTGTAATGTAACTTCACCTACTTAGGTAACTAACCTTGTGCGGAGGTGTCTGGGGTGTTGCAGACGTTCTCTGTGAGTGATTCTTCAGCCTCCTTTTCTGTAGCATGGTGAGGAAAAAGATTTACAAACCATATTCACACTTGGTAAAGGATTAAACAAAAGTGTTGACATGACCCTTCCCACAGGAACACGTGGGCAGTACAGCCTGAGGCTCAGCCAACCACTCACTGACTCCAACATTAACAGAGAGGAGGAAGCTTCTCCAGGCATTTGCAGAAACCAGAAGAACTATTGAACTGTTTGGGGTTTAGTATGTGAAAGAGCTTCATGAGGAGAGAAACAATCCCCTTGTTCAAGAACAAGGAACAAAACCCCAGCACTGTACCTTTTTGCTGTGGTGAGAAAGGCTGTTTCAGGCTGTGCCCAGATGTTTGCTGCCATGGGCCAAAGTATTTACTCATCACCGAATCTTTAAAAAGACTGTGCCTTACTTTTTCTCTCCCCCAAAAAAGGAACTCCAAGTTGGTAAACAGCTCAGAGCATTTATCCTTTTAATTTTTTTTAATTTATCCTTTTCATCACCACTTGCTGAAGTCCCAGACGTCTTCCCCGTTTCTGCTGGTTGCCCAGCACAGCTCTCCCTAGCAGGAGAAGCAGCAAGCATCAGAAGATGCTGCCTCCAGAAAGAAGTTGCATCTGTACCACAAAACTGTACCTGGTGGTGTCTCCTTGGTGGTAATATCTCTGCCATCATATCTGGCTGTGCAGGACACCTCTGTGCCTTTTGTCACATTGACCACCTTAATAGCATCATACAACCCTTCTGATGTCAGAACCGGTGTATTTTGCTCATAAGTGACTTCACCAGAGGACACCTCCAAGATGAGGTTCTTTGTAGAGAACTTCCTTGCCAAACAAGCTGCTTTCCCAGCGTTGCCATCTTCTTCCAGGTTCTTTGACTTCATCACAACGACCTGAGGGTCAGAATGGCTTATGTTGTCTGTTAAAAGAGAAAGCATTGTTTGGGCATGGTTTGGTTTGACTGGCAACTCGTCTGAGTGCTGTCACTTCAAGTTCATCTCTACTCCAGCTGTGACTGATTCCTGGCACTATCAATGACAAAGAACATCTCAAGGGCTGTCTTGCACGTTGATGAGACAGGAGAGAAGAACTGATTTTCCTTAACTCCCCCTCCCCTCCCTCAAATCATCTTCTGAAGCGGCTACAAGGTTTAAGCACAGCAAGAGTAGCAGGACAAAGAGAAGTCAGTTTGCTGCTTCACTGCTGAGCAAGGTGACTCCAGTGAATGACATCACTTGCAGCAGTGAAGTGCTGCTGCTGGACTGGGGGACAAGGCTGATCTTTTCAATAGGAAATGGGGAGTTGTGGAGTCTCCTTCTTTGGAGCTCTCCAAGACCTGCCTGGACATGTTCCTATGTGACCTTGATCTAGCTGAACCTGCTTCTGCAGGGGGGTTGGACTTGATGATCTCTAAAGGTCCCTTCCAACCCCACCACTCTATGATTCTATGAAATGCTGAGGTGCAAGAAGGACTTTTGTCTCTGAGATGGGGGCAGTAGGAGAGAAGCAATCAGAAGCCTGTGCATTGTGCATCTCCACTTCTCCAGGAGTTTATGACAAGGCCGAGAACTTTCAGCTATGGGGGTAGTTTTCCTCACTAGACATTGCAGGTGCTGGGAGCTGCTCCAACACACTCAGGAGACAATGAAAAGAGAGTAATACTGGCACCCAGTTCAACACAAATTCTTGTGCCTGTCCTGTGTGACATTTCTCACCCATCTGCTGGGACATGTTGTTTGTGCCACAGCTCCAGGGGCAGTTAGCAGTGTCATGCAGAATTTGTGTCATAAACTGATTTGAAGGGAAGAACAACCTGAGGCCAAGGAACTTCTGATGTCCGTGGACAAACCTTCTTACAAGCTTCCTTAGATTAGGGTCAAAACCTTCAGAGGTAATGCTTGAGTGTTAAGATACCAACAGCTCTCAAGGCATGACAAACATGCCCTAGCACTGGAGTTGTGACAGAGCCTCAAAGATGCTGACCTTTGAAATTCTTTCCAAAGGATTTTTAGGGTTCAGTTCCCCATTCCAAACAACACACACATGATTGCCAAAGCTTTCACAACTGCAAAAGCCTTAATTGCAGCTGCACAGCAGCAGCCTTCTCAGGGACCTTCTTATGACACACAAGTAATGCAACAGCACTGCTTAAACTTGAAGGGAGTGTTTTTGAAGGAAACAGTTGCTCTCACAATAGCTCAGTAGCCAACAAACCGTTGTGATTTATTGAAAAATGAAGTATCTTTGCCCTCAGATCACAGATGGAGAAAGCAGGGTGGTTCCACACACAAATGTCAGGGCAAGATCAGCAAGGTCAGTTCTGATCAAACCAAGACACTGAAGGGAATCATCCAGCATCACCCTTGCCAGAAAGAGCTCAGCTTGTGAAGCCTTGTTAGACACACAAGAAGAGATTTACATGTCCAGCCTGGCCATAAGAACCTTCAGGTGTAACATTTTGCTCAGTACAGGGTGCTGTTTCAAGGCTTGATCAAGGGGTTCTGATTTTACTCTCTTTGCCACCCATACCCCAATACTGAGGAACTGAGGTGCAAGCCAAGTAGTGTTCTGACACAGCTTCACCCGCAGCAAACAGATACCAAACAGGAATCAGTCACTGAATTCATTCAGTTTAACCCCCAGCTCTGAATCATTTAGTAAGACAAAACCATTAAGGAAATGTCCATAAGCTTCCATTCAATGCTTTTGCACATCATCCTTCTCTCAGTGCTGTCTTTCTAATTGTGACACAGCAGGAATTCTGAAGAACTGAAATGTCAGCCTGCACAGAAACTTTCTTTCCCTTTAGGCTGTCAAAGCATGACTTTAACACTCCAATCATCTAACTGCATAGGAAAATGGAATACACAGAAAGCCTGTGGGCTAAGCAGCTACTTTAAAGCATTTAGGGAGCCACTGGCTGAGCTTAAGGGGGGAAAAAAAGGGTCAAAAGTAAGAACTGAAACCAGAACACAGTAAATTGGGGCCAGAGTGCTGTCCAGACTGGGAAGAAGGACACAAGTATTGCACAGCCAGGGCTTGGGGACGATGGAGCAACAGCAATGTATAAAAGCCACCCAGTTGTTGCTGTGAAGCCTTCGAAAGCAGATTCAAGCTGAGGGTTCAGCTGGAAACTCCAGGCAGAAAGATTATTGCAGCAGAAAGTTCTTACAGTGAACCCAAACCATTACATTCCTTCCTCCTCCTCCACATTAACAACATTTGGACAGGTAACATGATGACACTTACTTGGTTCGACGGTGAGAGTCGTCCCGTTGCCAAAGATGAGCTTATCAGTCCTCACGCTGCTGAGGCTTGTGGCAATAAATCCCTCTCCTTGTGGCGTTCAAACATGTCGTGAGGACAGAAGCTGAAAAGCCAGATATTTGTCCTAGTCATCCACGAGTGCAACCCCATGAGGCTTCCCAGAGCCACATCATCTTCCAAAACTGGAAAGGGGAAAAGCAATCATTAACCAGTTCAATGAGTTCAAAGTGAGGACAGAAATCCCAAGCTCTCCCTTTCTTCCATCCTTCAGAAACCCTTTGAGCTCTGTATCCCCAGCAGAAATAAAAGTATTGGAAGGATGTTGCACTCGTCTCCTTCATCATTTCAGCCACCCAGCTCCTTTTTTCCCCAAGATATGTTGCCTGTTTTCCTCCTCTAGGTTTTTGTACAGGACCCTACGCTGTTGATATCACTGTGGTACCCCCAGTCCTCCACTGTGATATATCTCATTGCAAAAACTGTCTCTTCCTGCTTCTTTACTACACAGAGTCTGGATTCTACAGCCACGTGACTTCTGGAGTGGTTTCTGACTCAACCTGCCACACAGAAAAAGGTGACAGCAGTAACTGGTGAAGAAACATGAAAGCCCAGCACTTTCAGTGCTATCTGAAAGCATTTACGACAATCTACTTCACCTTGAATCTGGATGTGCCTTATGTGGGCTCTAGAAGTTGGTGTCTGAGGGTCATTTAGTGCCTTAGAAAGTCTTCAGTCTGTTTTAAGGTGAGGAATTAGGCAAAATCATAGATACAAGGAATCACAACATGTTGGGGATGGAAGGGACCTTTAGAGATCATGCAGTGCAACCCCCCTGCAGAAGCAGCTTCACCTAGATCAGGTCACACAGGAACGTGTTCAGGGGGGTCTTGAAGCCCTCCAAGGAAGGAGCCTCCACACCCTCCCTGGGCAGCCTGGGCCAGGGCTCCCTCACTCAAACACTTAAACACTTTCTTCTTANCCCTTCAGTCCCTTTGCCTGCAGTCCAGGGGCTCTTCAGCTCACCAGTTCACTCCAAATACGAGGCCTGTTGCCTCCTTTGTCATCCTGAACCAAAGTATAGGTGTCAAGCCTACCTGTCACACATGCCCATGCTTTCCTGAACTTCTCTGTCTTTAGGGAAGAGAGGAGAGAAATGAATAAGCTGAAGAGAAGGAATTCTTTATTTGGTACTTTCCCCACAGAAACATTTTGAGTTCGGTGTTTAGAGTCACATCTGCCCATCAGCAAAGGTTCTACAATGACTTTTGATGTTGCTGTTGTAGCAGAAGAACTCACAACCAGGTGATTTTCAGTCATCAAAGCACCCTCATGGCTGGGAAGACCCTTCCACGTAGAAGCAGTGATGCTGTTTCTTCCTTCAGAGCAGCAACACAGTGGTGAGTGTCGGCATGGAACAAGTTGTGGTGATCTTCTTTAGCCTGGAGCAGAGGAGACTGAGGGGGGAGCTCATTAACAGTTACAAATATCTCACTGGTGGGTGTCAGGAGGTTGGGGCAGCACTTGTTTCTATAGTATCTAGCAACAGGCCAAGGGGTGATGGGATGAAGCTGCGACACAAACAGCTCCACTTAAATATAAGAAGAAAGTGTTTGAGTGTTTGAGTGAGGGAGCCCTGGCCCAGGCTGCCCAGGGAGGGTGTGGAGGCTCCTTCCTTGGGGGGCTTCAAGACCCCCCTGGACACGTTCCTGTGTGACCTGATCTAGATGAAGCTGCTTTTGCAGGGGGCTGCACTGGATGATCTCTAAAGGTCCCTCCCAACCCCACCACGCTGTGACTCTATGATTATGTGCTTGTGAGATCCAAGATCCAATGAGGAACAAGGAATCTGCTCTGGCACAGAAAGATCTTCTGGGAATCAAACTTGTGTATGCACACAGTTGTCTGGGGGAAAAAGAGAATATACAGGGCACCATGTTTGTGCCTTGAGGAGAAGTCAGTGAGTGAGACAGTTAGTGTGCAGCCTTTCAGCTGTTCCCAGTCACTGTGGTTCGTAAGTCACACGGTGAGAGGCAGCTCTACAAAAACGCCTGTGTCAGAGCCAGCTGATGGCTCCTCTTTCATGTGCTTTGAGGAGCTGGATGGTGTTTTTGTCTCCCTCTACGTTTACTCTGCTTCTGCTACTCTGCTACTGTTCCAGAGAGGTTGCTACACACTAAAATAACATGACCAGGAGTGCTTTTTTTGGCAAAGAGAGAGCATTAAACTCTCCCTGAAACACTGCCCAGACTGATCAAAAGAAGAAGAGCTGTAGAGCAAACTTCCAGAGAGTTAGGGTGAAATGCTTTGGAGAACATCTGTGGGTCAGCTGCCCCAGACTTACCAATTTTCATGGAATCACAGCATGGTGGGGTTCGGAGGGACCTTTAGAGCTCATCCAGCCCAACCCCCCTGCAGAAGCAGCTCTCACCTACATCAGGTCACACAGGAACGTGTTCAGGGGGGTCTTGAAGCCCCCCAAGGAAGGAGCCTCCACCCCCTCCCTGGGCAGCCTGGGCCAGGGCTCCCTCACTCAAACACTTTCTTCTTATATTTAAGTGGAACTGTTTGTGTTGCAGCTTCATCCCATCACCCCTTGGCCTGTTGGTAGATCCAAGAGAAACAAGTGCTGCCCCAACCTCCTGACACCCACCAGTGAGATATTTGTAACTGTTAATGAGCTCCCCCCTCAGTCTCCTCTGCTCCAGACTAAACAGCCCCAGATCCCGCAGCCTTTCCTCCTATGAAAGATGCTCCAGTGCCCTGATCATCTTGGTGTCCCTGCACTGGCCTCTCTGCAGCAGTTCCCTGTCCCTCTGCAGCTGGGGGAGCCCAAAACTGGCCACATGACTCCAGATGAGGCCTCAGCAGGGCAGAGCAGAGGGGCAGCAGAACCTCCCTTGACCTGCTGCCCACACTATGCTTGATGCATCCGATGATGTTGATGCATCTTGATGATGCTTTCATGGGAAATAATAAACATCCCATTTATGATGTGTTTAAAAGTTCTCTTGGATGGGCTGATGGAGGTTGAATGGACCCTGCCTTGATGTGCTGAAGCTGCTGATGTGCTCAGCTATGTGATGTTTCCTATGTCTTGAGTGATTTTTTTTATAAGGGTCTGGGAAGACTTTTCCTAATGACATGCACCATGTTTTCCTCAGCTTCTTTGCTCTTGACCACAGTGCTGGCCAAGCTTGGGGCTGGTGACTGAATTACATCAGCCTTGGGCTGAGTTTGAAGGTGGGGAATATCTACTCATGACTGACTAAAGCTGCCTTTTGAATTTGATCCTGGAGCAGCTTCTGCATCCTCAAATCCAGCTCTAAGGTACACAAGGAACCAGCATTATCCCATCCTAGGCACAAAACTGTGTGGCTCCACACTCCATTACTCCCCTGTGTTCCTTTGCATTGCCCAGATGCGTTTCTCACTTTAATCCCTATTTTCAGTACCAGTGCTGCTCTATTTTCCATCGTTGACATTGGCATGTTCATCTGCTGTTCCCTTTACTGTGCCAAAGTGTTTTCTCCTCCCTTATCCCCTCATTCCTCCCAGAAAGACACTGAGTTGTCTGATGGGACAATTTCAGTCTCTTGAAATGTTGGCAGGAGAGCCAGAACAAGCTCTAAATGCCTCCTGTGACAGGCCTGGCTACTTACAGCTGCCTCTCTCATACTCTTTGCCTGCTGCCACATCTTCCCAGAGCAGTGAGAACACAGGCTGTTTGTCACTGGCATCTCCAATGCGCTTGAACAGCCTTTGGGTGGCCACAGAAACACATCTGTCCTCACAGCCTCCCACAAGCCACCTGCTGTTACAGCACCTCTGTGCCCCTTGCCAGGAAAGTCAGCTCAGAGGGGTGCAGCAAGTGCTTTGCCTTGGGGCCAACAACAACCATCCATGATGGATTTAACCCCTCTCTTTCCAGGCCTGCCGTGGCCCTGCCCGTGTTTCAAGCACTGTGCCCTTTGCCAGCCCTCTGCTGCTGCAGAAATAGGGGAGTGAAGTGATTCCCTGTTTCCATGGGGCACCAGAAACCATGGTGGCTCTTTCTCCAAGGTGCTGTTTGCTGATGATTCCATCAGCCTCTCACACATCCAATTCCTTGATCTGTTGCTCAAAAGCCACTTGGCCAGTGTCTGCCTGCTTCAGTGAGGAGCAACAAACCATGATCACTCTAAGGAGCAAAGATTGGAGTGATGCTGCTGTAGCATCTGACACTGGACTGGTAGGAGAACTAAATGGTCCTCTGTGAACCCAGCTGAAAAAGCTCGGCAGAGAAATAGAGCTGGCACCAGGAATCAGGCCTCACAAGGAAGGAGGCAACACCTTCCTCCCTCTCCTTGTTTGGGTCAGGCAAGGAGCTTTTTCTGATTTATCCATTCAAAAGCGTAGGTGCACCTGAAGGACAAAGCCCTTGGTCTTTTTCCAAGCTGGGATGGTGAGGAATCCACTCTCCTGTCCCTGGAAGAGCTCTGAATGAGCACAGCAGCAACAAGGACCTCTCACAGGCACATGGGGCTTGTGCCCTACTCTGCCCTCCTGAAACCTGTCCTTTCAAGATGATCTGCAGTGCCCCATGAGCAGTGTCCAGCCACACTCCACATCAGCAGCCCACAGGATGAGTGAGCAGCAGGTTGGTGCATCCCCGTCCCCGCTCTGCAGAGGAGGCTGGTTAGATGCCCAACCCCACTGAGCCCTGCAGGGATGGCAGGAGGGGAGCCAGGGCCAGGTCGGGCCGTAGCAGCCAGCACAGCTCCACAGAGCCCTGCAGAGCACAGGGATGAGCTCAGTTCCCAGGAGGCATCACCCCTTCCTTTCCCTTACCTGTGATGGGGAACAGCAGCACACACACAGCCTCTCGCCTCTCTGCAGCTTCTCTCTGCCTGCAGACCAGCTCTGCCCACATCTCCCCTCCCTCAGCCTTGCTCACTGCACTCACCCCAAGCAATGCTACAGCTGGAGCAGAGAGGCTGCAAAGCTGCCCAGACGGAAAAGACATGAGTGTTAATTGCCAGCAGCTGAACATGAGGCAGCAGTGTGCCCAGCTGGCCAAAAACACCAACAGCATCCAGGCTTGGATCAGAAATAGTGTGGCAGCAGAACCAGGGCAGGGATTGTCCCTCTGTGCTGGGCCCTGGGGAGGCTGCAGCTCAAGAGCTGTGTTCAGTGCTGGGCCCCTCACTCACTGCCAGAGGGACACTGAGGGGCTGCAGCATGGCCAGAGCTGGGGAAGGGGCTGCAGCACAAGGCTGATGAGGCAGCTGGGGCTGTTTAGCCTGAAGAAGGCTGAGAAGGAACCTTCTCATTCTCTGCAGCAACTTGCCAGGAAGGTGTAGCCAGGTGGGAGACGGTCTCTTCTCCCAAGTAATAAGTGACAGGACAACAAGAAATGGCCTCAGGTTGCCCCACTGGAGGTTTACATTAAACATTGGGTCAAATCTCTTCATTGAAAGGATTGTCAAGCTTTTGAACAGGCTGCCCAAGGATGTGGTAGAATCATCATCCTTAGAAGTATTGAAAAAGATGTGTAGGTGAGGTGCTTAGGGACATGGTTTAGTGGCCCTAAACTCCTAACTGTCAGGTTCGTGGTTAGGTTACATCCTAAACGTCTGTTCTAACCAAAATGATTCCATGTCTCCATGTCTTACAATGGTTAACACCCCAATGGCTGGAAAGAGATCCCCGTGCACTGTCCACTGCCCACAACACGATCCTGGGCCTTGGAAAACAAGTCCTAGGGACACCTGGCACCCCAGGAAAGACCGAGGCAAACAATGGGGCTACTTTCTGGAACAACCTCACACATCCTTGGGCCAAAGAACTCAGTGCTGAGTGGGTCTGTCACATCCCCTGTCACACACCACCATCCAGCAACCTCAAACAATACTGTGAAAGACCACACTGAGAGCAATGTGGGGTGGGACCTTCAAACACTGGCACACACAAAAAAAAGCCACCTGGTTAGTCAACACTAGAAGATGTGCTGATCAAGCAGGCCCTGCCCAATCTACAGTTCCACTTCCTCTACAAGGGGATAAAGTCCCTGTGGGGAATATGAAGAATATGTGAAGGAAGACAGTCTGGGACAGTGTTGCCTCTGGCAAAGGCAAACCCAGCTGTGAGACTGCTTTGCTCAAGGACCCGGGTGCACCTGGGTGATGTGGGAAGAGTCCTCAGTTTCGAGGCCCAGAGCTAGGGCTCAGCCAGGAGGTTTCTGATCAAACTCATCTACGTTTCCTCTCTCTGTGCACACTAACAGCACAGAAGTAGCGGGCAGAGTCCTGTGGGCTCAGGGCACTGAGAGACAGAGATGTCTCAGACCGGGAGTTGTTCCGGGACACCCTGGCTCGACCCTCCACTGCTGGTCCGTATCGGATGGATGATGAATCAGGCCAGATAAAGGACACCCACTCGAGGCTGCGTCCGGGTGCCTGACGGTACCACCACATTCTGTACATCCCGAAGTCGAAGCCGTGACCGCGGCAGGAGAGCAGCACGGAGTCCCCTGGCGCTCGCAGCCCTCCGCCGGCCTCCAGCAGCGTCCACAGAGCCCACACGCCTGCGGAGGGACGGACGGACGGACGGGCGGTGGGAGAGCGCGGGCACCGGGCACATCGCGCCCACGGCCCGACGAGCCGCAGCCGCCGCTCCCCCCGCCCGGCTCCCGGCGCGGTGCCCCGACGGCCCCTGCTCGCCCCGAACGGCCCCGCGCATGGGACGGGGGTCAGCCGGCAGCGGCCCCTCGCGGGTCTCTCCCCGTGCCCCGCACCCCCAGCCCGCCCCGGCCCCGCTCCCGTCCTTTGCCCGAGGGGACCGAGGAACGCAGCGGCTTGTGCCGCCAGCAACGGGCACGCTGGGGACCGGCTGGAGAAACGGGCTGACAGAAGCTGCTGCAGTTCAACAAGGGCGGCAGCAAAGTCCTGCACCTGGGTGGCCAGTGCCAGGACAAGGGGTAACTTGTGCCGGGACAAGGGGTAACCTGTGCCAGGACAAGGGGTAACCTG
>WBNH01008831.1:0-13064 GCA_013401255.1 Urocolius indicus | reverse complement strand
CCTGACTGATTGGCTTTTCCTTCGGCATCCATCAAAGCGTCATTGATCTTCTGTGCGAAGGGGGGTGATTAATGGCCTTCCTGAAGCCCGACGGGGTTGTTTACGAGGGCTGGCGAAGGAGTGCGGTGGCAAGGAGGGCTTGGGAGCATTGGTGGGGAGGAAATATCATCTGCTCAGGGGAGGAAGAGAGCCTGTGCCTCTTGGCGAGGGGCAGGGGGGGTGTTGGATGGGCCAATTTGAGCTTGATGGAGCAAGGGGAGGTGCTGCTGGAGGGATATGGCTGCACATGTAGCGTCCCACCGGACATTTGGAGCTGTGCAGGGTACAGTTGGCCATGTTGCCGTCACCACCTCTGTGCCTGTGGGCTCAGGCAATGGGTTGTCTCCCTCCATGGGGCCAGGGGAGATCTGCAGCTGGGTCTTTCAGCCACACCACTTCCCGCCTCCATGTAGGAGCAGCAGCATCATCTCCTTGGTGCCAAGCTTGAGGAGCCGTGGTGCAAAGCAAGGAGAGGAAATCAGGTTGTGGCTGTTGTCTTGTTGTTTGTATTTCCCTCATTTCCTTCTCCCTTGTCAGTGGAGATAAGCAGCATAAAGCTTTTTACGGCCCCGTGCACCAACCCACCATAAAAGCCCTGATTGCGGGCGATTATCCGAAAGAGCGTCTGCTGCGGGTGCGCCGGGCATCTCGGGAACAAAACGTGGGGAAGGTGCTTCGAGGGGAGGGTTCTTCCTTCTGAGAGAAAAAAAAAAAACAAACCCCATCACAGTGTTTCAGGATCAGAGCGAGGCCATCACGGCCGCAGAGAGGATGGCTGGGCCAGGAGGATGGCTGCCGGGGCGTTGGGGTGACCCTCCAGATCCAGTTCCCTGTTTACATGCTGGCCTGGAAGAGGTAGTTGGGTTTCCAGTTTGCTCAGCCCTGCTGCATTTCTGGGGACAACGGCTTTGCTCTGCCTCCTGGCTGACACTCTAGGGCCTCTGCCATGGCATCAGCACCCATGGGTGCTGCCCTAGGACCCTGCCGTACTCCTGCCTTGCAGACCCGATGGAGATTAAGCAAGTGGGAGGGGGAAGGGAGGGCAAAACATCGGGGAGACCCCCCAACCCCCCTGGAACAATTATCTTGGCGATTGACTTGTTTTCAGTCCCTTTTGTAAAGTCTCAGCTAAATTACTTCCCCCTCCCCACCCTCACTGCCAACCCAGACCAAGCAGGTACTGAGCACAGAGGCCCCATTAGCGTCTAATTAGGTAGATTCCAGCAAAACCATCCTCGAGCTCCCTCCCTCCTTCTCCTGGCCTCCCCACCCCCCAAAAGCCGGTCTCAGGCATCAGCACGTTTGCGAGATGTAAATTAGCACCTCCAGACGAGAGCAGAGTTCACCCTGCACTGGGCTCTGCCTTGCTGTGCCAGTGCACTCCTCGTTTTAATAGTTTAATAAAAATTAGCATAATTAACGAACATCTGTATGATCCAGAGCGGTGCAATTTGGCACTTGGAAACGAGGACTTAAACATTATTGCTGGGAGTTTAATGTTGTTTTAATTCTTTTTGGCACTGCGCAGTGAAATAAACGCTCGGTGCCGCGAGTTCTCGGCTGGCTCTCATTTGCATTTTCCTCCCTTTGATTATGAGCAATCGTGGACTACCCGGCAATTCATCAAAGCAGAAATTATTTTAAAATACCTCATAGTGTTCAGGCTACAGCAGAGGTGGGGGGGAGGTTTGAGGGGGGTTGGGGAGCAGAGGCTGGGAGCTTTGCATCATGCCTGGGGTGTCTCTCGGGCCCCTCTGCCTGTGGATCTCCAGGCTGCAGCAAATAGACCCATCTTGTTTTCCCTTTCGGTTTTGCAGCAGGGTTTTTCCTCTCTGGTTTCTCAGGACGGTGGGGCTACACCCCCCTCCAATCCCTCCCGCTTTTCCCGAGGGCCTGGCTCGCTGCTGTTTGCTGGGGTGAGGGTCCGTGGGGTATGTTGGGATCCTGACCCAGGGAGGATCCGGATTCCTGGGCCCCTTTCCTGGCTCCAATAGCACAATGCTGGAAGGTCGGGAGCGATGGCTGTTGCTGGTGACACAGCCTCTCTCCTCAGCAAAGCCCTGTCCCTGTGGGAAGCAGGGATGAGCTCAGGGAGCCAGGAATGCCCCAGCCAGGCAGGAACAGGGTCAGAGCTCGCATGGGGCACAGGACAGGAGGTGTTGCTGTGCACATCACTTCTAACACCTCTTAAAATCAAAAATCTCCTATTTTTGATGGCAAACTTCTTAATCTTGTTAGTGTTAACTCCTCCTCTCACACACATGGTGGGGGTTTTCTCTGTTTTTCTTTGCCCCCAGTACCTGCTGCCAGGAGCAAATCATGTTTGAATCTGGGGAAGGGGTGTTACCCAGGCACAGTCCAGCTGCAGGGGCTTCCCAGAGCTTCCAGGGACAGCCTGGGACATCCCCAGGACTGCCATCTGTAACTAAAATACCCCAAAATATCCAAGTGGGAATGAAATGCTGAGTTTCCAAGCAAACCTCAAGTCATGCCCTGCAGGACCCAGAGTGAAGCAGGACAAAACAGGGGGTTAGGAGGGACAGCAAAGGATTTACCAAGGGCAGAGGTGGGACTGAGGTATGTTCTGGTGGAACATGCCTGGGGGTTGCTCTCTGTAGATCCAGGTGCTGAAGGAAGGGACCTGAGAGCAGCCCATGGCCCTAATCCCCATGTCCCTCGGGCTATGTCTCCCCAGGAGTACAACGTGTACGGCTGGTGGGTGGGTGAGCTCCACAACACAGTGGGGATCGTCCCCAAGGACTACCTGGTGCCTGCCTACGAGCTGCAGGAGCGATGAGGACCGCCACAGCCCAGGTGAGAGATAGCACCCTAGGGTGCGTCTGCTGGGGATAGGGGATGGAGGTGGGTGCTGGAGAGGCCGTTCCTGGGGTGCTGCAGCACCTCTGGGGTGCTGAGCCTGGAGGACTGTCTTTGGCTCCATCTCCTGGTCTCTGTTTACGTGGGAGCAGGCAAGGCTGGGAAGCACAGTTGCAGTTCAGGGACAATGCCGCCTTGGATTTCAAGTCCAGGAGGGAGAAATGTGCCAAAACCCTGGTGGCCACCTCCACTGGAGATCTGTGTCATCAGCTGCAATGCCAACGTTGGCACCAACTGCTGCGTGTGCAGCGTCCTGCTGAACAAAACCCATTAGGGGGGCAGCTGCCAGATGGGGAAACTGAGGCACGGGTTGGGGCTGGGGAAGTGGTGGGGGGTCTGCAATTGAGCGAGTGGCTGAGCCCTGACACCTGCCTGGGTCAATGAGACCTCCACGTTCACATGCAGATCTCACACCCCCGTCATCCCCTCTGTGCCCATGAGTCACCGACATGCAAGGCCGTGTCAGTCCCACCCTGCACCACAGCATCCCCTTCCCCACCATCACACCTGTGTCTCTCCCCTTCCCCAAATCCAGGTGCTCGTCTCCGTGGCCATACTGAGGGACCAGTGACACCACCCCCACCATCAGCCTCTCCCTGCTCCGGGCATCCCTTGAATGAAGAGACCCACGGCCCACCACCCACCCCACACATGGTGCCCTGGTGCCCTGCTCTGCCCCATGTGACACCCTTGGGGCACGGCAGGGGGCTGGCAGCCCAAATAAAGCCATTTTCCTCTCCATATTTGGCTGCTCCAGACTTGCTTGTGAACCTGGAGCCGGAGCTGGGTGCGGACAGTGGCTCCTCAGCTCCAGCCCCAGCCCTGAGCATCCCCAGAGCCCTCTGGGCCAGACCTGCGACAGCCCAGCGCATCCTCACCTCCTTCCTCCTCCTCCCGCACTTGGCCGAAGGGCCACTAGATGGTGGTAAGTACTTGCTGACTGCAGCCTGCACGAGGAGGGTGCCCAAACCCCCTGGGCTGTGCCCCAGCAGCACCCCCCCGGCACCCACCAGCGCTCGGCGGGCAGCAGCTGGGAGTGTTGGTGCCAAAGCCCAGCCATCGACCACCCGGCTGCTCTGGAGCACAGCTGAGGAGGTGTTTGGAAGCTGGACAGGACCAGGGGGAACCCACAGGACTCCAGAGGTGTGCAGGGGGCTGTGGGGATGTAGCCAAACCCATCCTGGTATCTGCTGCCTCACCAGGCTTCCACACACAGCTTCAAGAAGGCAGCTGAAGAAGGCAGCTCTCTGTCTAGCTTGTCCTTGGTGGGCAGGATGGGATTGGGATGCGCAGAACTCAGCCTGGCAGGGCACAAGCTTGGCTCAGATCCCTCCAGAGTTCTCCACCTGCTCTTCCAGCCCAGCATGGGTAACCCTGGAGCAGCCAGGAGAGCCTGGGCCAGGGTAGAAACCACTCTGTCTGCTCTGCCCCATGGTGCAATGCTCAGCCCTCCCCTGCCTCCTTTCCCTTGTTCATGAGCACCTTGCAAGGAACATTTGGGGAGCAGCTGCAGGGCCAGTATCCATTGTTGCATCATCATTTGTGGGAGCCCTTTGGGATCCCAGCAGGGAGAAACAAATGCTCTTACCTGGATGGATGCTCTGATGCCGCAAGGACTGGGGCTTAGAACTGACATAACACCAAAGGTGTGAGAAATGTCCCGTCCGTGCCCTGTTACTGCTCCTGATGGTCAAGCAAAGGGAGGCCTCATCCTGCCCCAGATCCACCAGCTTGCCTAGGAGTTCAGAGACGAGACCTTCACCTCCTGTTTGAGAAAGGGCCAGGAGAGGGAGAGGGGCCAGGAGAGGGAGATGGGTGCAGGATGCTTTGGCCAGCACAGGCTTCTAGAGCCCCAGGTCAGGGCAGGACCCCCAGCAGTGTGCTGTGATGGGGCTGGCGTGGGGGGAAGCAGCAGGATCTGCTTGCACAGGGAGTGTGCATGTGCTGTTGGGAGAGCCAAGCCTGCTTCCCATCACTGAGGCTGTTTTTCTGGCAGGCAGTGGGGAGGAGAGAAACGTGTCAGGCTGCAGCAGCACGGGGAAGGGGCTGAGCCCTCCTTGCCTGCTCTAGGGAGCTGGAGCAGCCCTGTATGCCCCCTGCATCCCTGACCCCATGCAGCAGCTGGGGATGTGGCTCCCTGCCTGGAGCTGATCACAAGCTGCCATCATCCCCAGCCCCACACTTGCCAGCAGCCAGCAGCTCAGCAAGGGGCTGAGTCAGCCCCACGGGGAGCAGGGGGAACCACCACCTCCCCAGGGCTCCTACCTCCAGCCCGCTGACACCCAGGCAGGACCCCCAGCCCAGGGGCTCTCCACAGACACTCAGCTCCCCCCGGCCAGGGGCTGCCTCTGAGTCACCGTTTTCCCAACAGCTTTGCAAAGCTGATCAACATCACTAAAAATAATTCCTGCCTGGCTCCAAAACAGGGCCCAGACCCCCGAGGGGGACAGGCAGGCACCCCCGGGGCCCAAGGGGAGGCAGGAGGGGATGGAGCCTTCTCTTCAGCAGCCCCCCAGGGCTGGCCTCAGCAGGGCCCCACGGCCACAGCCCCAGCCAAGGGCACGTTGCCTGCGCCGAGGCTGTGCCCTGCGTGGGCGAGGAGCAGGACCTGGCCCAGCTGGCCTCACAGCTGCACCAGTTGGAGCTGCAGGCTCATGAATAGGGATGAATATGCATGAGTGGGGGTGCAGCCAATGGCAGCCGTGCTCCAGCGCGCAGGCAGCTGCCAGGCTTCACTGTGAACTTCTCCTGACATTTTGGATGTGCCTCCAAGGGTTTCCAACCCTCCTTCCCCCTCCCCAGTGTGTCCTGACCCCTGTGTGGGACTGAGATGCACCGAGCCAGGCCCCGTGCGCCCCAAAAAATCCCTTTAGGAGCCCTCAGCCCGGTCTGCCCCCTGCCACCAGCCTGGGGCCAGGGCTCAGCAGCCCACGCTGGCCGCAGGGACCTGTCTGCTGCCCAGGGTAGGGTCAGCCCCAACGGTTTCAGCAGCTCCTGCACCATGGCCAGAGGTGCAATAAGCCCCTTTCCCCAAAGGCCTCTCCCTGCCCTGAGCTCAGTCTCGGCTCCCTCCGCCCACGCAGCGAGGACAGACATTGCCAGGAACCAGTAAGTCTCTTCTACTTCATTTTTATTTCAAGTCAGAGCACGTCTGCTCTGCCTTTACCAGTGCTGAGAGTGGGAGGAAGAGGTGCAGGAGAGCACAGAGAGGGGCACCAAGAGTAGCCAAAGCCCAAGTGCTGCCAGACACCAGGTCCGAGGCAGCTATGTGCTTCTTTCTGGGCAAACTGGAACCTGTCTTTGAGCCCACACCCACCCCCATCCCTCAGTGTGTGGCCATCAGTGTGCACAGAAGGAGCCCAGCTGGAAGGGGCATCCCCCCAGTAGGGCACAGGAGACAAACTGTCTCCCTCTATTCACCCACTGATGCAATCCCCTGCCATACACTCCCGAGGGGAAGCTGGTCTCTGTTCCTGACAGCAGGGAAGTGCTGTGCCTGGAGGTCCCAGGCATGCAAACAGTATCTGCACCCCACGGGTGGGCTCCAGCTCCATGCAGCTGAACATTCCCTCCCCAAGAGCTGCACGGCACAGCCATTGCCAGGGAAACACAGCCTCCCATGCCTGTGCCGTGCAGCAGGACCCAGAGATGATGCTGAAGGGACGCACAAGACAGTGGGGCAGCCCCTGCTCCCAGCCTGCAGCTTCAAGGAAAGCCCTCCTCTGCCGTGCTGGATGTGAGCTATCATATCCCTCCCTGCCCCCGGCCATAACAAGGACATGGAGCCCCAGTGGCATTGCCAACAAACAGCCCAGCTACTCCTCCAGTCAGAGAGCAAAGGACACGGGAACAACAAACACAGGTTTCACTAACCACTAGGTCTCTTTTCCCAAGAGAAAAGTGTTACGAATGCACCGCCTGGGACATCAAGGACAGTCAGGAGTCAGCAGAGACAGCGCGTGAGTCCCAGACAGCACAAAGCCCAGGACAAGGCTGTGTTCCCAGTGCAGCTCCAGTCCCACCAGCCTGGACACTGCTCAGCTGTCCCTCTTCCAGCAAGGGCTGCAGGTCCTGGGGCGGGTGAGGTCCGTAGAGCCGCTCACTGTGCCTCACGCTGTCCCTCTGAGGGCTCTGCCAGCTCCTCTGGCCTGTCCGAGGGGTCATCATCCACCCCGAAATCGCTCCAGTATGAGACGGGCTCCAGGCAGCACGGGCCGTGTGGGCTGCCCAGGCTGGCACTGCTGGAGAGAGAGAGCAGATCAGAGCAGAGAAGTGTCCTGGGGAGGATCCCAGAAACTCTGAATGGTGGGGGTTGGAAGGGCCTTGCAGAGCTCATCCAGCCCCACCCCCTGCTAAAGCAGGTTCCCCTCCATCAAGAGTCACAGGAACGTGTCCAGGTGTGTTTGGAAACCTTCTGAGAAGGAGCCTCCACGCCCTCCCTGGGCAGCCCGGGCCAGGGTCTCTTGACCTTATGGTAAAAAAGTTTCTCCTCATGTTCAAGTGGAAATTCCTGTGTGCTCCAGCCTGTGCCCTTTAACCCTTGACCTGTCACTGGCCACCACAGGACAAAGACTGGCCCCATCCTCTCAACACTCACCCTTTATCAGCATTGATAAGGGCACCTCAGCTTTCTCTTCTCCAGACTAAACAGCCCCAGTTCCCGCAGCCTTTCCTCATCAGGAAGATGCTCCAGTACCATGATCATCTTGGTGGCCCTGTGCTGGCCTCTCTCCAGCAGTTCCCTGCCCCTCTTCAGCTGGTGAGCCCAGAACAGAACACAGGACTCCAGATGAGGCCTCAGCAGGGCAGATGAAGAGGAGAACTTCCCTCAACCCATGCTCTTCTTGATAAGCCCCAGGATGCCATTGGTATGCCAGGCCCAAGGTACCAGATGCCTCCAAGTCAACCACGTCCTTCTGTGCACAACCTTTCTGCACTGCAGAGGCTGATTCTGCTCCCAACCTCCCCCAGTCCCATTTCCTGACAGCTCAGCCACAGTAATGGCCACTCGCTCTCCCACTGAACCCAGGGCAGGCAAGGAGGGGAGACTGTGCCTGCAGTTGAGGGAGCCGGGAGCCACAGTGCCTGGGGACATACCCGTCAGCCTGGGCTGCTCCCTCAGCCCCCTTCCTTAAAACAAAAAGGGCTCTATTTTAAATCAGGTCTCTCTCTGCAGTCCAAACACCTCTTTCTTCCTGCCATTTGAAAACCAAGACGAAGAAACACAGGCACTGAGTGGTGCAGAAGGCCAGGCACAGTCTCCTGCTTAGGAGGCAAATACCTGGGATGTGAGGGGCAAGGAGGACAGTGAGCCCCAGGGTGACCAGGCTGCCAGCGAGCACGGCCACGGCCCCACGCCTGCCACAGGGCTCACACACACCTGGGCTCACTCAGCTTCTCGCAGGGAGCTGCAGTGGTGGCAGATGGAGACTGCCCTCTGCTCTTCCCAGGCCAGGGGCCTCCTCAGGGGCAGAGAACCCTCCCCTGGCTACAGCGGGACAGCCACCCCACAGGGAGATGCCCTGTTAACTCCTCAGACACGCTGAAGCTCTGATGGGCAGGAGGAACTGCAGAACCTGCTCACACTGTGAGGACGAAGGCAAGACTCAGAGAAAGCCTGACTTTCAAAAGCTTCCTAGGGCTCCTCACTCCCCAGAGATTAAGGGAGGAAAGCAGATGAAGACCTTTGTAAATCTCAGCTTAAGTTCTTCTGAGAGACTCAAGCCGTTTTCTGCTAAACCTTGGCCTTGGCTGGGACAGGTCACCCTCCCAGGCAGTGCTGACAGCCCAAGCTGTCCAGCTCTGGTCGCCTGACCCCAGGAACCCAGCCCATTCGGCGTGCAGGGTGAGGAACACGTGCTCAGCTTCATTCCCTCACACAACCGTAGCCAGGATGGGACAGGGAAACCCAAAACCACTCAGAGGACTCTAGAAGGCCAGGCACCTCCTCTTATTTCACAGCAGAGGCTGTTTGCTCCCAGTGAAAGTCCCTCACCCAGGCGCCAACCACCTCAAACCAGGCTGCAGCCAGAGCCATGCTACAAGCACTGATATGGGAGGTGCAGAGAGCAAGGCCCTGTGCTGCCAGCACAGAGCAGCTCCAGACAGGGAGAGGGAGCCACAGAGGCCACTGGCAGTCCCCTGTGCCTTACCTGGCACGCAGATCCCCTCCAGGCAGCAGCATGGGGCATCTCTCCTCCTCCTGCACCCAGCCGCAGTTGGACATGGCGTAGTGCAGGATGGCTTCTGTCACCGTCTGCGGGCCCTGGCCCTGCACACACGCCTCTATCTCAGGGAGCGAGAGCTGGCTCTGCAGGAAGAGGTGCAGCCGGCTGTCAGAGAGCAGGACCACGTTCTGCACAACCCTGGGCACAGAGAGAGGAGGGTGAGCCCTGCCCCAACGCCATCAAGGTGACCACAGCAGCTCCACAGCCACCCCCACAGCCACCATCTTCTAAGTAAGACTTGGAACAGCGCATCCTCACACTTCTCCCCAGCCCTCACAAATGCATTACTCACTTCTCCAGGAACTGCTGCAGCCCCTGTCTCCTCTTCTCAATGAACTCATCCGTGCTGCCCACAAAGAAGGTGGATTTCCCAGGCAGTTCTGGAACAGGCCTGCAGGCAGAGAGCAGGGGCTCAGGCTCAGGCCACCCCAACACCAGAGTATGGGGACATGGGGGCACCAGCAGCAGCCAGGACCCTGCTTTGTGCAGAACTGGGTCCCAGGAGCTCAGGTATCCATCCCACGCTCACGTCTGGGGTTTCTCCATATCTGTCTCCCAGGGCAATGGGAGACAGCGTGTGGCTGCAGGAGGGGGAAGGGAGGGAGAACAAGGTGTGCTTACACCAAGCCAGCATTCTTCTGAAGCTGCCTCCTCAGCCACACGAACTCACAGTAACGGCGCCGCACACATGAGGTCTTGGCAGTAAAGGCCTTGCTGTTGGTCTGCCAAAAAAAACAAAACCAAACACCACCATGGACCCATGTGACTGAAGGGCAGCAAGGCAGAGAAGGGCAGGACCTAACCTGCACAGATCCCTGAGCTCAGTGATCCCCCAAAGTACTAGGGGAGCTGAAAGGGCCTAGAAAACCTGAGCAGGCTCCAGAGGAGAAGTTGGGTCTCAGATCTGCACAGAAACAGCGCAGGAAGAGAGATGAGCTGTGAGGGCTCCCCCTTCCCTCCTTCCATCCCCGTTCAGCACAGCCAGGCACAGTCAGGCCACTCTGTTCATGAGCCTCATGCAGACTGTGCCTGAGTTCTGCAGCTCCCGTCCTTCCCCGNCTTGCTGTTGGTCTGCCAAAAAAACAAACACCACCATGGAAATAATCCAGGTGACTGAAGGGCAGGAAGGCAGAGGAGGGCAGGACCTCACCTGCACAGACCCCTTAGCTCAGTGACTACGAGATCCCCCAAAAGTACTGAGGGAGCTGAAAGGGCCTGGAAAACCTGAGCAGGCTCCAGGGAAGCTGGGTCTCAGACCTGGCTGGAGACAGCGCAGGAGGAGAGATGAGCTGCTGAGGGCTCCCCCTTCCCACCTTCCATCCCCGCTCAGCACAGCCAGGCACAGTCGGGACACTCTGCTCATGAGCCTCATGCAGACTGTGACTGAGTTCTACAGCTCGCGTCCTTCCCCCGGCCTCAACTCACATGGAGGAAGATTTTATAATCCACATAGGAGTGCCAGGAGCCTTCGTTCTGCACCCGGGGGTCCTGAACACGTACCGTGATCAGCTCCTACGGCACAAACATTGCCTGAGGTCAGGAGACAGCGTCTGTCAACCCGCAGCAGCGGCCCCCCCAACCAATGCAGGGCTTGGAGCAGCTCCCAGGGACAGGTACCCACGGCCACACTGGCTCTTCCAGCCATCCTACCCCAGGGCAGCACAGCTGCCTCCAGCCTTTCCCATCCCTGAGCTCTGCCCCATGGACCCTGCACAGCCCCTGAACACGGCACTTGCCCAAGACCACCCGGCTCTGGCGCTGCCAAACCACAGCCAGGAACAGCCAAACCCCATGGCAGAAAGGGTCTTACTTCCTCTAGGGTCTCGAACATCCTAGAGCCAGAGCCCAGTGGAAAACATCTGTATGGAGAAAACAAATCATTTAGAAAGACAAGATGAACACTGGGGTGTGCAGGAGAGCGTGTTGTAACCAGAGCCCTCTCTCTCCTCACCGGCTCATCTTGTGGTCACCCCAGCCCAGAGAGGCACTGGGATCCTGCACTTTTTTGGAACAGCACTTTAACACCCCTGGAGCACTGACAGGCACGTGAGGCTCACAGCCCAGACAGGCTGTAACCACTCCAGGGATGGAGTGGGCAGCTGCTACTGCGGAGCTGCCCGCTCTCCTCTCCCCTGCACGTCCCGGTTCCCACACAGACAACAGGGGCTCTGGAAGAGCTTTTCCACCGGAGTGAACTGCCACTGTGCAGGAACAGCCTCCTCGTTGGGCAGCACAAAGACCTGAGATCCCCAGAGAGCCAGAGCCAGCAAGGCAGGAGGGAGATTGTGGAAGAGCCCACCTCACGCACGGGTAGGTTCAAGCTCAAATGCCACGACAGGAAAAAAATCATCTTTGACCACAGCTTCCTTCCCCAAGAGGCCTCCTTCCCCTCGCTGCCAGCCCAGCAGCAGCTTGGCTGGCTCCTCTGAGCAGGGGAAGCAGCCANCTGGGACAGGGGCTGACAACCCTCTCAGGGAAAAAGTTCTTCCTCGGCTCCAATCTAAACCTCCCCTGGTACAACCTAAGGCCATGGCCAAGTCACCTGAATAAGCAGCAGACTTGGTATGAGATTTCCCCACCCAGACAGGTTTCATGTCTACATTGCACCTGCTCTCCCTTGCATCCCTCCATAATCCCCCTTCCCTCTCTCCCAGAGGAAGCCAGCAAGCATTGGTAAGGCCCTTGGGGAGCACAGGGTTGCAGGGTGTTCCCCCTGCTGCCCTGGGGACACAGAGATAACCCCACTCACACCAAACAAACACATAATCCAGCCAGTGAAATCTCTCTGGGACAGAGTCTCCCCTGCCAACACAGATCAGGAACACTCAGAGGGAGCTGGAAGACCAAGCATGTCCCATGTCCTGGTTTCACCTCCTCTGTGGGACTGTTTGCAGGTTTTGGAGCCCCTGGGATGAAGCAGCAGTGCAGGGCTTGGCCTGTGACAGTCCAGGCTGCCAAGGGACACAGCTGCCTGATGGCAGAGGCAAGGCAACTCTTCACCTGTTCCCTGATCCTGGAGTCTTGCCTTTTGGGCCATGAGAGCTGTCGAGCGTCAGGCAGCACTGGAAGCCCTTTATGCTCTCAGATGTGGCGTCAAGCTCTTCTGAAGCCGGAGCTAATTTTAGCTGGGACAAGGGGAGGGGTTGAGCCACAAACCACACTTTAGAAGTCTGGCTCCACCGGTTTGCAGGTACTTTCTGCAAAGCTCCAGCCCCTCAATTCCACCCAGAGAGCAAAGGAAGCCTTAATAACAGCAGAGTTTGGGGACAGACAGCAAGAGATCCAGGCCCGCTCCCAGTAAATGAGCTCTGACTGCAGCCAGGTCAGGCTTCTACTCTTTCCAGTTTGAGCTGTAAAAAAAGGAGGAGGGTGAGTGGAACCTACCAGAAAAACCACCTCCATGTTTCAGCACACATGATTCTTCCCCTGGGGAAGGAAGGGAGTGAAGGAGCCCAGTGGGATGTGAGTCACTTTGCTCTGGGGAAGCTCAGATCCTCCCGTGGGCTGACTGCTCCCAGCCAGAAGCAGAGCACCAGTAGAACTTGACCATTATCTTCCCTGGCTCCCCCAGGGAATGTTGCTGCCGTCCCGTTGCTTTTAGAGCTCCTTACTCTGCGTAACAGCCCTGCCTAGATTAAAAATGCAGGAGAAAGAAAAAGGGAGAGATACAGAAATGGCCTAATGGAACAGCAGAGACTTTGCCAGGAAGAGGAATACGATTTCCCAGCTACCAAAAGAATGCTTCCCACTCTTTCCAGCTACTGAAAGGCGCAAAGGAGCAAGGAGGTGGTGGGGCTGCAGGGAAAAATGAGATCACAGACCAAGTGCTCGCACGTTTCACCTGTACTTTCATCCACAGTCGTACCAAGAGACGCACAATCTTGTTTAGAGCTAACTGATCTTAACTTGATACATCAACTC
>WBNH01008830.1:65999-76226 GCA_013401255.1 Urocolius indicus | reverse complement strand
AGGTCGGTGGGCGCTGGGCTGGGTGCTGAGCTGCATCCCCTGCCGAGTCAGTTCGGTGGGTCAGTGTGGTGGCAGCCAGCACCGTGCCATGGGATGGGCCCCTGGCAGGGACAGCGTGGAGCAGAGCCCTCCCCTGCACCCCATCCCCGTGGCGGCTGCCTGATGCGGCACAGGAGCCTGGGCTCTGCCCTCACATCAGCCCCAGCATCACCATGCCTGAGCCACCAGCCCAGCGCAGACCAGCAGTCCCAGCAGCTGCCCCAGCCTTCATTATGGGCTGTCGGGGAGCAGCCCCCCAGGGACAAGACCCCAGCAGGGATGGGGAGGACAGGCTCAGGGAGCAGGGGGATGGCAGAGGGGCTGTACCTGTCCCGAGGAGGCCGGGGCACAGAGCCATAGCGAGGAGCAGCCGCAGCAGGAGCCCACCCAGCATCTTCCCGGCCGCCCCAGGGCAGAGGCAGCTCTGGCTCCGGCGGAGGCAGAAACCACAGCCCCTCCTGCTCCCGCCTCCATCGCGGCCCATCAAGTGCTCTTGGAGCCATTAGAGCCTCGTGCACTCGCTGCCCGCTCCACAGGGACCAGGGCAGCATCGATAATGAGCTGCTCGGGGCCGGTGCGGGACGGTGAGGCGCCTTCCCCGGCTTCCCACCATCCCCAGTGCCACGGGCGAGGGCCACGGGCCGGGCAGGCTGTTCTCAGCCCAGCCCGGTGGGCAGGGGCCCTGTGCCAGCAGCCTGGCCCCCCGCCAGCCGTGCCATTAGCTGGGCTCTGCTCCCCCCCACACCGCCCCATGCCAGGCCCCGCAGCGCACGGCGAGCTGCTGGGGCTGGTGCCCGCCGGCTGCCCGCACTCAGCCTGCTCCTGGGGCTGTGGCATGACAGGAGGCCCTGGAGCCTGCAGGAGCAACAGCAGCACACCTCAGCCAGCACCTGCTCCTCACCCAGCCCTCCCCACGGTGCCCGTGACACTCCACAGTGATCAGCCCCGGGGTCAGGGCAGCCCCTGTGATCCCCACAGCAACCACGAGGCTGCTCCTGCTGACGGGGCTTCAGCCCTGCAGCCCGGCTCCTCGGGCACCGGAGCGTCACTGTCAGCCCCGGGCTTCACACGGCTCCCTCAGCCTGCTGGGGCAGCTGGGCACGGCTGGCAGTGCCCCATGGCAATGTCCCACGGCAGTGCCCCATGGCAGTGCCCCATGGCAGTGCCCCATGGCAGTGCCCCATGGCAGTGCCCCATGGCAATGTCCCACGGCAGTGCCCCACGGCAGTGCCCCATGACAGGATACTGCCCCATCTCCCCATGGAGCACTGTTCTCCTTCCCCAACACAAACCAGACACAGGCAGGGCCCTCAGAAACAGCCTCGTGTTTCCTACAAGCTCCAGGCGAGCTCAGTCTCCAGCCCGCAGCGCTCCCCGGCCTGGCACCACAACCCCCCCGGGCCCCTGGCAGCCTCGTGCCGCCCGTGGGCTGGGGGAGCCCAGCACAGCCCCTGCAGCCGGGCTGGGCAATGTCTGGGCAGCCGTGTGAAGGCGGCGGGGCGGCTGTGCCCATCCGTGGCAGTGACAGAGCCCAGCCCCAGCCCCGCGGCCTCCGCGCCAGCCCACGTCCAGCCACACGGCCCTGCCACAGCCGCTCTCCTCTGAAATCTGAGAACACAGCACTAATAAATTAGAAAGCAGCAGCCCCAGCGAGTCCAGCAGCTCCTGCCCAGCACCCGCCGGCCTGCCGCAGCGCCCCAGCCCCGCGCTGTGCCGGCACCGCTCCAGCACGGCTCCCACGCCGCCAGCATCTGCCCCAACCCCGCTCCAGCACCACTCCCAGGCCCCAGCCCCGCTCCAGCCCCACTGCAGCACGGCTCCCACGCCGCCAGCCTCTGCCCCAACCGCACTGCAGCCCCGCTCTCAGGCCCCATCCCTGCTCCAGCCCGGCTGCAGCCGCGCTACCCCAGGCGGACACGGAAAGTGGCGATTTCCATGGGGTCCAGGCGGATGGTGCTGCTGTTGGAGGCCGTGCCCAGCGGGTACATCAAGGTCAGGGAGGTGGGCTGCAGGGAGCCCAGCTCCAGCCCCTGGAACAGGCTGCCCAGGGCCAGCTGGGGAGACAGGAGGGAGCGGGGTGTCCCCGGTGAGTGGGTCGCGGTGTCTGCGTGGGGCAGCCCCACACGCTGTGCCAGCAGCCCGTTATGGGGCCCCAGACACACAGCCCCCCCTCAGCACACAGCCCAGCCCAGGCTCTGCCCTTCCTCGCCCGGTCAGACCCACTCTGTGAGAAACCCACATCCTGCAGCTGAGCCTGGGCAAGGGCAGAGCGGGCTGCTTGCTGCACCCACGGGACTCAACTAGCCCTTAGGACGCTGGTGCTGGGGGATCTGGGGACCCACTGCAGCCTCCCTCCTGGCTTGCACGAGCTCAGACGGCAGCACGGTCCTACCTTGCCTTGGCTGGTGGTACAGTTAAACCCCAGGTTCTTGGCCTCCAGGCTGCAGTCAAAGCCTTTGCGGTGCAGGATCAGGGCCGCCTCGGCCGAGGGCAGCGAGTCCTCCTGCCAGGGAGCCAGGGTGTGAGATGCAGAGCTGCAGAGCCCTGCTGCCCCCGGGCCACGCCGGCGCTGCCCCCAGGGCACAGCTCACCTCTGCCTGCAGCGTCCGCAGGTTAACGATGTGGAAGTCGCAGGGGAGGGTGGCAGCAAGGGGCACGAAGGAGCGCAGGGCTGGCGGGGGCAGCTTCCCCTGGGCCACGGGCATGACCAGCACCTCGGCGTTCAGGTGCATGGACGTGAGGTGGCTCAGCAGGGAGGGGAAGCTGATGGGATGGCCGTCCTGCACCTGCCCAAGAGCAGCGCGGTGAGCGGGGCCGGGCAGCGGCGGGGCGAGGCAGAGCCCGGACGTGGCCCGTGGGACCCCCCCTGCCGCTCGCAGCCCCTCCAGCAGCCCCCAGGGAACAGCCCCTGCCAGCACGGGGCACCCAGAGCTGCGCCCACACAGGCTTAGCCCCCTCCCCAGCACCCACACAGCGCGGGCAGCTGCCAGCCAGGCAGCCCCCACGGAGCCTGGCAGCCGGCGGTGGGCCTGGGGTCCCCACGGAGCCTGGCAGCCGGCAGTGGGCCCGGGGTCCCCATGGAGCCTGGCAGCCGGCGGTGGGCCCGGGGCCGGCATGGGGCTTGGCGAGGCCGGTCACTATCAGCTAGTGCACGAGACAGGGAGATACAGCAGGGCTGGGCCGGCCATTACCTCGGGGCTGCCAGTGCCGGCGCCGGGGAAGCCCAAGGCTTTAAACATGGAGGCCAGTTTGGAAAGGAAACCGGAGCTCTGGGTGGGTGACAGGACGCACGCGTAGAGAGCAGCGAGGGGGCAGCACAAGACGCTGTGTGTGAGCCCCAGGCCAGCACAGCTCTGCCCCCCCACCCACGGGACCAGCCCTGCTCCACGGCCGCAGCCTCCCCACGGCCCCGCTCCAGGCTGAGGGACCGGGGGCAGCAGCAGGGACGAGCTGCCCGGTGTCTGGAGGAGCCGGCCCAAGCGTGGCTCCCACGGCCAGCTGCCCCTGCCCTGCGCCCAGGCCGAGCTGGGCTGTGCCGGTGCCCGGCCGGCGCCGTGGTCCCGCCGTCACGCACCTTGTTGGCAGTGGCGCGGCGCTCCAGGAGGAGGCGAAAACGGTTGCAGGTCCGTTTGTTGTCCTTCAGCCCCTGGCCCAGGCCCCGATTGTCGTCCTGCATGAGGCGCCGGTCCAGGATCACCTCCAGCTGCCCTGCAGAGAGCGGGTCCCGGTGCCACGGGCTTTAACGGGAGCCCCACACGGCCCCACCACGGCTCCCTCGGCACGGGGGGCAGCCCCCGGAGACAGCGGGACCCCGTGCCCGGCCGTGATGCCCTGCTCCCCGGCGCCCCCCGCCACGGCACAGCCCCGGGCTCACCGCTGCCCAGGCTGGTGACGCCCAGGGCCTGGGCTGTGTGCAGCGTCAGGCGGCTGCGCGAGTCCTGGATGTAGGCCATGGCAGGCATGGGGTAGAAGTTGGCCTGCAGCGGCAGCTTCTGCTGGTAGCGGCGCGGCTGGATCTGCCGGGGGACAGAGTTCGGCAGCTGGAGGCGGCTGCGGTGCTGCCCGGCGCCGGCTGCCAGGGCTCTGTCCCCCGGGGCAGCCGCCGGCCTGTCCCAGCCGCCGGATACCTGGAAGCCGTTGAGGTCGGTGAAGAAAGCGTCACCGCTGTCGATGTCGGTGCTGAAGCGCAGGGCCAGCTCCTTGTTGACGTGGTCGCGGATGTCGACCAGGCAGGACACGTCCAGGGCCAGGCCGTCCACCCCTGCGGGCAGGCAGTGAGGGGCCGGACCCCCGCCGCACCGTGCCGCCGCCTCCCCGGCACAGCCCCGCGGCCTCACCTGGCACCTTGTACAGTCGCACCACCGTCTGGACGTGCTGGTAGTAGCTGGCGACCTCTGAGAACAGGGGTCCCTCCGTCACCCGCACCGCTGGGGGGTCTTTGGGGGCGTAGGGCTGTGGGGGAAGGAGCACCGTGTCACACAGCCGCGGGCACGGCTGCCGGCCGCTCCGGGCACTGCCCGTACCTTGGCCTCGCCATCGGGCAGGAAGAGATAAGCCCCGCTCTTGTCCTTGGACGTCCTGGTGCCGTAGACGAGGAACTCGCTGCTCACCCTCTGCTCCCGCTCCTCTCCGGCCCGGCGGACACTCTGCGGGGCAGGCCCGGCACGGCGGTGAGCACAGCCTGCGCGGGGCAGCACCGCTCCCCTCCCCTTCCCTCCTGCGCCCCCGCCAGACCCCGCACTCGCCTTCAGCAGCCCCGAGTGCCCCCAGAAGCAGGCCTGCAGGTGCTGGTTCTCCAGGCAGAAGTCCTCGGCAGCGGCTGGGAAGACGCGCAGGGGCACGGGCTCCTGCCTGCGCAGCGGCGCGTCCCGGCCGGGCAGGTGCAGGTGCACCGAGGCCAGCGGCGCGGTGCGGCCGTCCACGGCCCTGTGCAGCTGCAGCACACGCAGCCCCAGCGCGGGCAGGCGCACCAGCACCGACACCTGCGGGCAGCAACCACGCCTGAGCGGCCATGGCACGGCACAGCCCGGCAGGACGGCCAGCACGTGGGGACCAGGCTGCGCCTCGGCGTTCCTGTGGCTTCTTCACAGGGGGGAAGGGGCCTGGGGGCTGTGAGCAACGGGGTGTTGGGGTGTGGGGACATTTGATGGGACACAAAGGGGCTCACAGGGCGAGGGGCTCACGGGGCGAGGGGCTCACGGGGCGAGGGGCTCACGGGGCGGTGTTGCAGCCGTGGAGCATTGTGCACGGCTGGCAGCGTGGCTCACAGAGGCCGTGCAGCCGCGGTGGGGACGGCAGTGGCACCGGGGCACCCCGTACCTGGTAGACGTTGGGCACCGTGTCGGTGGCAGAGCCCCAGTGCGCAGTGAGCTGGGAAGGCAGGGGCTGCCCCTCCTCAGAGAGCACACGTGTGTGTGGAGAGTCCACCAGCACCGGCACCACGCTCAGGCGCTCCTGCTCCAGTGGGTTGAACACCACCAGGAACCTGCACACAGGGGCACACAGGGATGGGCCACCACAGCCCCACGGTCCTGAGCCAGCCCTGCGGGTCCTGTGCACCCACTCCCTGCTCCACCGAGTGCCAGGTACCCCTCCTGCCCCAGAGCAAGGTGGGCAGTCCCTACCGGGGCGAGGCATCGAGTTTAACCACCGTTCTCTCCGGGAGCGAGTCCTGGTTGGGGCGTGTGTCATCCTGGGGAGAGGAGAGGTCAGAGCCGCAGTGTGCCCAGGCTGGGCCCCCTCGCTGGCTGCCCCTCACCGAGCGGGCAGGGCCGTGCTGCCGGGACCGTGCTGCCCGGCTCGGCTCAGCATGCCGGGGCACGGCGTGCCGCTCACCATGCCGAGGAAGGGCACGGCGGGGTCGTGCTGGTACGTGTCCCTGTCCCCCAGCACCAGGTAGTGAGCAGCGTTGATGATGACGCGCTTGAGGTTGTTGAGGGACTGCAGCAGCCTGGGGCACAGGCACAGTGAGACTCCCCTCTGGGAACAGCCCTCGCTCTGTCCCAACACCCTCCACCGGTGCCCATCTGAGCTGTGCCCCTCGGGGCCGAAACAGCCCCTGCACGCACCGGACGCCGTAGTCGACTGCCACGGCCTCCTTGGCGGTGCCGGTGATGGCGTCGTGGTGCTGGAAGAGGCCCAGGTTGCGGCGGGCGTTGCTCAGCAGCGCGTAGTCGGACAGCGGGTACCGGCCGTCGGCGCCTGCGCGGCGCACGTGGGCAAGGGCCAGGCTGTACAGGATCTCTGCCCCCCTGCACAGGCGCAGGGTCACCCAGAGCTCCTGCCCAGTGCTCAGGCACGAGCTGTGCCAGGAGAGGGCCGGGAGGGAGCAGCCTCCCAGCCCACGCAGTCCCCACGCACAGGGGCACAGGCACTGGAGCTGGCAGAGGGCTGCCACTGCCTGGGCTACGTCTGAGCCGCCGCAGCGCGTTGCTGCAGACCCAGGGCACTGCCAGGGCTCCTGATGCTGCCCGGCCAACCCCGCACACAACCCCCGACACAAGCCCTGCCCGGCCCGGCGCTCTCCCCTCACCGCAGGTGAGCCTCCAGCACACGGTCCATGCTCTTGTAGAAGGGCCGGGAGGTGTAGTAGCCCGTCCAGTAGTGATCCTCCCGGTCGGCGTAGGAGAAGAAGTCCCCCGTGAGCACGGGGAAGCCGGGCGGCCTCATCCCCGGCACGATGCCAACCCTCTTGTACAGGGCGTCGAAGTAGTCAGAGAGCGTCCCGAACTGCGCCTGCAGGACGGCGCCGCGGCCTGAGCACGGCACAGCGGCCGGGGCTGCCACAGCCGGGGCTCCAGCGCCACGCAGCACGGCCCACCCCACAGCTCCCAGGGTCCTGAGGGTGCCCGTCCCACAGCCCACACACTGCCCCGGCCCCTGCACTGCCCCTGGCTGCCCACAGCCCTGGCTCCCCACAGCATCTGACACCCCACAGCCTCTGGCTGCCCACAGCCCTGACTCCCCACAGCATCTGGCTCCCCACAGCCCCTGGCTCCCCACAGCCCCAGGCTCCCCACAGCCCCTGGCTGCCCACAGCCCCATGCCCATGGCTCCCCACAGCCCCATGCTNCCACAGCCCCTGGCTCCCCACAGCCCCTGGCTCCCCACAGCCTCTGACTCCCCACAGCCCCTGGCTGCCCACAGCCCCATGCCCATGGCTCCCCACAGCCCCATGCTGCCCATGGCTCCCCACAGCCTCACTCCCTGCACGTACCTGGACGTGGAGGCTGGGCCGGGAGTTGAGGAAGTCGAAGATGCGCTGGTAGTTGAGGAACTGGGCGTCCCACTCCTGCGGCTTGTCGTAGCGGAAGTCGTCCCCCAGCGGCACCAGCAGCACCTTGCTGCGGAACAGCTTGGACTTCTTGCGGTACTGGTCCAGCAGCAGCTGCGCTCTGCCGTGGGGGTCGGGCGTGAGGGGGGCTCCTGGCCAGGGCCCCGAGGTTCAGAGTCGCTGCCCCGCGCCCGCGGCACTCACCGCTCCGCCACGTTGGCGTCGGTGATGGCTCGGGGAGGCACCTTCCAGGGGCAGTTGATGCGGCCGCCCGGCAGGCGCTTGAAGTCAAACTGGCAGCAGATCTTGGGGTCCGGCCCACAGGTGTGGGGCACGTCGTAGCTGTAGAAGGGCATCATGTGGCAGAAGATGTCGGTGCTGGCGTCTGGATCTGCAGGACCGAGGACGGCTGAGCAGCAGCAGCTACAGCTCTCCCTTGCCTATATCTCAGCAGGGGCTGCCCGTGGCAGGGGCGTTGGAGCCAGATCAAGGTCCCTCCCCACCCAAACCTCTCGGTGGTTCTAGGGGGGGCCCACGGGCACATGGATGGCAGCCGGGGCAGAGCAGACCTGGCACACGGGCTCACCTGCACAGAGCCCAAAGAGCACAGCAGCCTCCCCCAGCACAACGGGCACAGAGGCAGGTGGGGGTCAGGGGGGAAATCACCTTCGGGCACAACGGCCACAGGGCAGAGACATCGCCTCCGCACAGGAAAGCTGCTCCCTGCGGCCCCCCGCCCCGGCTGGGCCCCTCTGCAGCCCCCTCCCAGCAGCCCCTCACCCCACGTCTGTCTCCACATGAACTCCAGGTTCTGGGTGGCAGCGAAGTGCTTCTTGATGGCGTAGTGCACGCGCTGGATGAGCATGGCCGTCAGGTTGGAGCGCTTCAGCAGGTAGGGCATGGTGGAGCTGTACCCAAAGGGGTCGACAGCCCAGCCTGACCGGGGCATCACGCCTGGGGGCACAGCCAGCCAGCAGCCTCAGAGGAGGGGGCTCCTGCCAGGGCTGGGGGTGCCCTCCGGCACATCAAACAGGCCCCCAGCCCGCACCCTGCCCCTGCTGCCCCGCGTCATGCCCACTCTCACCGATGTTCTTCTCCAGCCACTGGTGCCCCTCGATCAGCTGATCGATCAGGGCGAAGTAGTGGGAGTTGGCTTCGTCGGGCATCACCCAGCCCCCCGTCACCATCTCCAGCTGCCCGTTGCCAACCAGCCTGTGAGGGGGACGCAGGAGGTGTGATCTGCTCCGGGCAGGGCCCTGGGGTGAGCCGCTTGCCCGTGGCAGAGCCGCTCCTGCCCCGCAGCCACCGGGTCCCACCCGCCAGGCCGGTCCTACCTGCGCACCGCAGCCCGCTTCTGGGCACTGATGTTGTCCCACCACTTGGAGAAGAAGGAGATCTCGGACCAGATGAAGCGGCGGCGCGGGTCCTCCTGCATCTTCAGCACCATGCTGTTGAGGATGTGCTGCGTCTGGTCGTAGTAGTACTTGTCGAAGGTCTTGATCCACCCTGTGAGCAGCAGCGTGGGGTCAGAGCACCGGGCGCAGCGGCGCGGGGACAGCCCCTGCCAGCCCTGCACGCCCACGCCCGCCGCTCACCCGGGTCGTTGTGGGAGTGCGGCACCACAAACACCTGCAAGGGCTCCGTGTCCCACTCGCTGGGCTCATAGGTGATATCGAAGCCTTGCTTCCACACGCCGCCGTCCTGGTTGTCGAAGGGCAGCAGGGAGTACACAGCCAGCATCTGTCGGGGGGGAGACGGGACTGGGCACACAACGGTCCGGCACCCGCAGGGCAGCGGGTGAGGAGCCCACGGGCACCCCCTCACGGCGGCAGGACAGGCCCTGAGCCTCTGGGCACACATGCCGGCCCCTCACCTGCAGGTCTGGGTTCTGGCCCTTGCCCCCCAGGGCAAACTGACAGTCCTGCGGCGAGACCGAGAGGAAGCTGGGGCGGCTCTCGGGGGGCAGCACCCAGGAGCCATTGGGCGTGTGGGGGGGCAGCGCCGGCTGCCCCTCGGCGTGGGCCGTCAGCTCCAGCACCGAGTCCTTGATGTGGCTGATGATCTCGTGGTTCTCCTCCAGCAGCTGCTCCAGCTGCTCGATACGGTTCTGCAGCACCGAGATCTGACTCTGGGGACACAGAGACCACGCTGAGAGCCTCCGCTGCCCCGTGCCAGGCGAGTCCCGGCACCCTCTCCGTGCCCTGACAGCAGCAGGGAACGAGCCCTGGCCCAGCTCAGCCTCATGCTGAGCCCCCGACCCCCGGCAGCCCCCAACCGCCGGCAGCCCCTGACCGCAGCCCCCGACAGCAGCCCCCGACCCCCGGCAGCCCCTGACCACAGCCCCCGACCCTCGGCAGCCCCCGACCGCTGGCAGCCCCTGACCGCAGCCCCCGACCACAGCCCCTGACTGCAGCCCCCTGGCCCGGCCGCTCACCCTGGGGAAGTTGCCCCCGCTCTGGTGACGTGCGGGGTCGTGCTGCACCCGGTCCAGCATCAAGTAGAGGGAGAAGACGGCCACGCAGAAGATGGCTGCTCCACACACCGTCACCTGCTTCTTCAGCTTCATGCCGGCGGGCCGCAGGGACGGAGCTGCAGCGGGGCAGAGCGGCGGGTGCCCGCCAGCGCCGGGGCTCGTGGGACGCGACGGGCTCGGACGCCGCGTCCTGCCCGGGGCCGGTGCCCTGACACCCTCCCGTGACCGTGACCCTCCCCCTCCTCCTCCTGCTCGCCCTCCTCGCGTCCTACTTCGCCTAAGCCGGTGCTGGGTATTTATAGCCCGGGCTGGAGCTGTGCGGGCCCGAGGGCAGCTGGGGCCCGGCCCGGGATGGGGGCTGGCGGCTGGGAGCTGGAGCTGGAGGCTGGGGGCTGGGGGCTGGAAGCTGGGGGCTGGGAGCGAGGGGCTGGAGCTGGGGGCT
>WBNH01008830.1:42447-65296 GCA_013401255.1 Urocolius indicus | reverse complement strand
CAGCCCCGGGGACGGGCCCCGCCACCGCTCCGGTGCACACCCCCGGCCCCGGCCCGGGGCGCCACGCGATCGGTGCCCCCGGACCGCACAGACGCGGCGCTGCAGGGCTCGTTCCTTTATTACACGGGCCGCAGCCCGGCGGGAGCCGCGGGCACGGGCGCTGGCGGCGGGACGGCGCCGGGGCTGCCCGTCAGCGGTGCCGCTTGCGGAGGCCGATGAGCTCCTGGTGCACGGCGGCGAAGCCGGGCCGCTTGCGGGGCTCGTACTCCCAGCAGCGCTGCATCAGCCGGTACACGTCCTCGGGACACTGCTCGGGGGGCTCCAGCCGCACGCCTGGCGCAGAACGGACGGGCACATGGCAGCCCGGACCCCGCCGCCCCGTCCCGCCCCTCACGGTCCCANCGCCCCGTCCCGCCCCTCCCGGTCCCGCTGCCCCGTCCCGCCTCTCCCGGCCCCGCCGCCCCTCCCGGTCGCCGCCCCGTCCCGTTCCTCCCGGGACACAGCCTTGGCCCCACGACCCCACGGTACCGCCGAGAGCCCGGTGCCGGCCGCATCCCTCACCCTGCTCCACCGCCTCTCGCGTCTGCTGGTTGCTGAGGTTGGCGTAGGGGACGGCGCCCAGGCTGAACGCTTCCCACAGCAGGATCCCAAAGCTCCAGACGTCGCTCTCGGAGCTGTATCGGCCTGGGGACACGGAGCGGGACGGTGGCTGGGGACAGCCCGTGGCACCGCTGCCCTGGCTGTGCCTGTGGCTCACACGGGCTGCGGTGCCACAGCCTCCCTTCCCCAGGCCGGGCAGGTTGAAGCAGCACGGAGTGCCGTGCACCTCTGTCTCCCCGCTGTGCCGCTGCCAGGCCGTGCCCGGCTCCGTCCCGTACCATAGTTGAGTGCTTCAGGGGCCGTCCACTTCACAGGGATCTGCTTCATTCCGCCCGTGGAGGCGTAGACGCCATCCTCCTCCTCCCGCGACATCCCAAAGTCGCTGATCTTCAGGGTGTTCCTCTCCGTCACCAGGCAGTTGCGAGCGGCCAGGTCCCTGAGGCAGCCCAGAGCCATCAGCCGCGTCCCAGGGGCCTCATCCTGGCAGGGCACGGGGGGCGGCGTGGGCGCCGGGCCGGACGTGCCATGCCCGCGGCCCCCGCGCTGCCGGAGCCCACCTGTGGATGCAGTGCTTGCTCTCCAGGTACTCCATGCCAGCCGCCGCGTTCTCCGTCATCTTGAGCAGCTCCTTGACGCGCAGCTGGGGCCCCTCGCTGCGCAGGAAGCTGAGGAAGTCGCCCCCTGCACCCAGGGCCGTGGGGCTGGTGGGTGGGCGCCCTGGCACGCCGCGCCGCTCGCGCGCCGGGCACCGGCCGTGCCGGGACGGGGCCGCTCACCCTGCACCAGCTCCATCACGATGTAGATGGGCTGCTTCTGCGTGCACACACCGATGAGCCGGACGATGTTGGGGTGGTTGTACTGCTTGAGAATCCTGTGGGGACGAGAAGGGGCACGATGAGCGTGTGGAGTTCGGCTGCCCCGGGCACAGGCACCGCCACGCTGTCCCCAGGACGCTCTGCCCGGCCGGCCCAGGGACACGTCCCTCAGGACGAGGGGGCTGCAGTCCCAGCGCCGCTGGAACGGCCCCACGTGCTGAGGACGGACAGACGAGCCGGGACAAGCACAACCTGGCTTCCTGCAGGAACTTGGCCTTGAGTTCGGGCGGGAGGGCTTCCCGGCACGACTTCACCGCGACGGGCGTGTTGTCAGCACGCAGGCGGCCACTGAACACCTCCCCGAAGTTGCCCTGCCAGGACGCGCAGGTGCAGCAGCACAGCTTGCTGTGGCGAGGCCCAAGGCAACCCTTGGGCTCCTGCAGACCCCCCGTCGCCATCCCACTGAGCCAGTGCAGGCACGGACCCCCACTCACCCGCCCGATGCGCTCCCCCAGCAGCACGTCCTCATGGTTGAGCACCCATTTGTCCTGCAGCGAGCAGCGAGGTGGTGAGCTGCGTCCAGCCCACCTCAGGCACACATCCCCCTGCCCCTGCAGCCCCACAGAGGGGTCCCCAGCCCTCAGGATCCCCCCAGGGATGCATCACCATGACCTGTGGGACAAGCGTGCTGGGGCTCCCAGCGCCGCATGGGCAAGAGAAGGGGCTGTGCAGAGCCGCCCCACGTGCAGGGCGCTCATCCCTCTGCCCGCTGCCCGCCCTCACCTTGGGCACAGCCCTGGCCAGGACGATCCCGCTCTTGCGGGTGATGGGCTGCTGGCTCTGCAGGAGGTGCTGGATGAGCAGCGGGACGGTGGGGAAGCCATCCCCCTCCAGCCGGTACATGTTCTGTGGGGAGGGGAGGCTGAGGGGGTTTCCCGGCGGCACGCAGCCGTGGGCACTGCCAGGGCCCCGCCAAGGCCGCTCCGGCCGCCTCTCCCTGCCCACGGCCACTTACGTCGGCAGCCTGGATGATGAAGTGCCGGGGCTGCCCGTCCCACAGCACGCTCAGCACGTACTCCTGCTTCCCCTGGCTCTCCCGCACCAGGAAGTCTCCGCTGCTGCTCAGCAGCTCCTGCACCTCGGTGCGCGGGATGGCCCCGTGGTACCAGACCTGCTGGCACAGCGGCTTCTGCACCTCGGGGATCAGGGGCACGGGGGGCGGCAGCTGCACGGACACAGGAGGGTGAGCCCCCGGTGTCCCCGGGTCGTGCCAGCGGCCAGCGCAGCCGCAGCGCTCAGCAGCTGTGCCGGGACAGAGCATGGGCTGGAGGGGCTGCGGCACAGAGGGGTCTGCGAGGCTGGAGACGCGAGGGCAGGGGTGCCAGGAAGCTCAGCCGGGCAGCTGTGTGCGAGGGCAGGGTGGCAGGAGGTGCCCAGGGACTCACCGAGAACTTGGGGCTGAAGATGCCCGAGATGTGGTTCCTGAGGGTCTCGAGCGCGGTGGCCCCGCTGCGCTCCTGCTCCTGATGGGAGGAGTGAGATGAGTGCTGGCTGGGGGCTGCCCGAACCCCGCGTGCCCCACGCCGGCGGCTCCGGACTCACCGTGGAGGAGGCCGAGTGCCGGTCCTCCTGCAGCGGCAGGGCGGGCAGCGGCTCCCCAGCGCCCAGCGCCGACAGCTTCCCGTCCAGCAGCTCCCGCTGCGCCTGCAGCTTGGCCTGGGCGCAGACGCAGCCCTCGAGCTGCTGCTGCGCCTCCTGCAGCCCCTGCCGCCTGCCCAGCAAGTGCAGCCTGGGGAGGGGGCACAGCGGTCAGCCCCCGCCTCCCCGGCCCCTCGCCCCCTGCCCGGCCCCTCCTCACCGCTCCCCGGGGCCCCGGCCCTGCTCCTCGCTCCGGATCTCCGCCTGCAGCTCCTGCACCCGCTGCTCCTTGCGCCTCACGGCCTCCGTGGCGGCCACCAGCTCCTCCTCAACCGACGTCAGGCTGCAGGAGACGCGGGTGCCGGATGGTGCTGAGCCACACTGCCCACGGCAGCGGCCCCCGTGCCTGGCCCAGCCCCTACTCACACGTGCTGGACACTCTCGATGGTCAGTTCGTTCAGCTGCAGCTCCCCCGGCACCAGGCCCTCCGTCTCCTCCAGCAAGCTCTCGTCAAAGGACACGGCCGGCGGCACCTCGGGGCTGTACCTGTGGCACCCAGAGCAGCTCTGCCTCCCACCTGCCTGTGCCATGGGGCTGGCAGAGGCTGCAGCCATGCAGGGCTGTACCTGTGGCTCTGGATGAAGCCACTGTACTCCGTGGCAGGGTCGATGGCCTGGATGGCATCAACCATTTCCTGGTGTGCGGCCAGCACATCCTCCTGCACCAGGCTGCTGATGCTGTAGTACTCCCTGAGGATCTCCTTCCTGCGGAGACGCGGGTGCTGGGGGCTGCCAGGCACCTGCGTCCCCCAACCCAGCGCCCCTGGGACAGCTGCCACCGGTCCCCACGTCCCACTGCCTCGCTCCCTCGGGCCCCACATCTTGTGGGGTTTCACGGCGAGGGCCGTGGCGCGAGGGGCAGGGGGTGCGTGGGGCACACGGCTGGTGGGGCTGTGGCAGGAGGAGGGAGCGCTGCTGGCTCCCGGGGCAACGGGGGTGGGCAGGGACAGGTGACGGGATGTGGGGCAGGCAGCGGGGTCTTACAGAACGAGGACCATCTCCTGCTGCAGGCTGTAGAGGGACTGGTGCAGGCTGGGCAGTGCCCGCTGGTAGTGGTGGTGGTGGTGGAGCGCGGCCGCCTGCACGGCCAACACGTACTGGTTGTGCAGCGCGTGGAGCTTCCAGAGGCTGCGCACGTACTTCTCCTTTGCCTTGTCCCGCTCCTTGTCTGGGGGAAAAGCCCGTGGAAAACACCTCCCTCCACACGCTGCCGGCACCCGCAGCCAACGGGGCTGGGCAGGGGCTGGGGGATGAGGCTGGGACGCAGCCCCGGGGCAAGCTGGAGCCGGGGCCAGGGCAGTCACACACCTCCCAGTGCACAGGGGTGCCTCTGACCCACGGCACAGCGTCCCAGGCTGTAAGCCACGGGAGCTTTGCCCAGTTTCCTGAGGGCTGGGCTGGGCTCTCCCCACAGCCCTGGAGCCCTCACCCAGTCGAGGCTGCGCTGAGGGTCCTGAGGGGCACGGGGTGCTGTGGCCAGCCCTGAGCCACGAGGCGAGGCAAAGGCACACAGAGGAGCAGGGGACAGGGCAGCGGCCGAGCTCGCAGGTACCTTTGCTGGCCTCCTGGTACTTGCGCTTGGCCTGGGCGCTGTCGCGTGCCAGGCTGCGGTACTGCGCCTTCAGCTTCTCCATCTCCTGCTGTGTGGTCTGGGGGTGACACGCCGTCAGGGCAGCGAGGCCAGGCCGGGCCCCGCCGCCCTCACCACGACCCGCGTACCCGGGCATAGTCCTGGCTCAGCTGCTGCCACTGCTCGCTGAAGGCCTTGCGGAGATGCTGCTTGTCGCGGATCAGCAGGCTCAGCTTGGCCAGCGGCCCCGCCACCAGCTCCTCCGCGTGCCGCCGCAGGATGTGGCTCAGGGTCTCTGTCCGGCTCGCCAGCACCGACCATGACTGCGGGGACAGGGGTGTGAGGGTGGGTGCGGGTGCTGCTAGCCCCCGCCGCACCGCGCTCCCTACCTCGCCGACGTGGCCGCCATGCTCGCGGAGCTGCCCCGTGCCCTCCTGCTTCTCCAGCTGTGAGAACATGTGGTGCAGCATCCCCGCGTACTCCCGATCGCTCTTGGCACGCTGCGACATCCACTTCTTCATCAGCTCGAGCAGGCGCAGCTCACCGTCCTGCAGCCGCAGCAGCGCACTGTGCCCCCGCGGGCACCACAGCTCCGGCCCGAAGCCCATGGCACCGCGCCGGCACGAGGAGCCTGCGAGCAGCGGCACAGCCTCAGCCGTGGCTGCCGTCCCTTAGTGGGACGTGGTGCTCGTGGCAGCCGGAGGCGGGGGGCTGAGGTCTCCACACACCGTCTGCCTTGCAAAGCGCTCTGAGAGCGGGCGGCAGGGCTCGGCGTGCCCCAGAGCCCACAGCAGCTGCGGCCACGGGGAGGAGGAAGTGTGGGTCAAACCCAGCAGCAGCAACACCCCGGCGTGGGCACAGGGCTGCTCCCTGTGGGCAGCGCAGCAGCCGGGCCCTCACCTTACCCAGCCACCAATCCCCTCACCCTACCCAGCCACCAGCTCCCTCACCCTGCCCAGACACCGGCCCCACACGCCCCGGCAGCCTCTGCCCCGTCCTGCAGCCACCTTGTGCCCGTGCAGCCCCTGATGGCCGCGGCACTGGTGGGACCCTGGCAGGAAGGGAACAGGGTGCCGAGACTGGGCACATCCCGGCACCTGGGACTCCAGCACAGCCTTTGGGGCTGAACTGTTCCCAGCCACAGTCCCAGGGTGCCACTGCCCCACAGCAAGGGCGCAGCAGGGGCAGGAGCGGTGCTGGGCCACATGTCTGTGTAGGGCAGGACGTCCCCTGGCACAGCCCCCCACAGACACCCCCAGGCTCACAAAGGTGTCCCCTGACCCCCCACTCATGTCCCGCTGGGGCTCGGCCCCTCTGACCTGCCTGTGCTGTGGGGTTCCTGCTGTGGGGCTGCTGCCGGCGCTGGCGTCCTCCTGGGGCTGGGGCCGGCACCGTCTGGACCCAGCACAGCTCCTGGGGAGGAACAGGAAACCCAGCGCTGACCATACAGCCATTGCGAGATTTCCTGCACTTCCTCCCCTCCCTGCCAGCCTCTGCGCCCTGGGCCAATACCAGGACTCGGCTGCACCGCAGCTGGGCAGCCCCGAACCCCACAGCCCCTCCCGGCTGCCTCGCCTGGCACCAAGGAGCCCAGGGCTCTCGCTGCGACCCACCGCCCCTGCGGTGCCTGAACTTGGCCCCAGCCTTGCAGGGGTTTCACCCAGCAGAGCCCAAACCCTGCCTGACCCCAGGCAGCAGCTGAGGGACACAAATCCCCCCCGGTCACCGCGGCCCCTCGGAGCCAGAGGAGCCTGGTTAATGCCCCATTCGCCACCTGCCTGCACAAGCAATGCCAGAGCTGCCACATGCTGCTGGGGACCCCAGTCACCTCTGAGCTGGGCTCTCCATAACTGGTCCTAGTCCCAGGGTCCTGCCTGCCCGGAGGGTTCCACTCTCCCTGTGCCCGGAGCTCTGGGCTCTGCGGCTGCTCCCTGGCATGGTCGGCGCCAGGCTGCCGGCACGCCGTGGTGTCCAGCTGCAGGTGAGAGCAGCTCTGCGGGCACCCGCAGCAGAGGCCGGGCTGCCTGCAGCCCCTCGGCCCAGGAGCGCTGCGGTGTCCTGCCCCAGCTGCGGGTGCTGCTGGCGGTACCCACACGCCCCATTGCTTCCAGGGGCACTGCAGCACTGCCACAGCTTAGCGGGTGCTTTGCAAGCCAGGCCAAGGGGCTGCTTCTCCCCAGCATCCGTCTGGCATCCCCCTGGTACCTGGCAGGCAGCGCAGACCCCTCCCCTGCACCCGGCTGCCTCTGGGCCACCCCTTGCCCGCAGTGCCAGGCTGGGCAGGACCACGCTGCGGGCTCAACAGCGAGTGCAGCAGCTCCTCTTCCCTGGAAGCCGTAACCACTGCGTGCAGTAGGAAGGTTGCAGGGGGACACACCACAGCTCACCCACTTTCACATCCTCTGTCCACTCTCCTGCAGCCTGCAGAGCCCAGTGGGTCCCATGAGAAAAGGAAGAGCGGGCTGAGAAGTGCCTGCAGCTGCCTGCACACCACAGCAAACAGCCTCCTGACCACAGGAAGCTGCCACGGGCACAGCGAGGCCGGGGGCTCTGCAGATGAGCGGCCTCTGCAAGTGAGAGCAGCCCCACAGACCCTCCTGGGGGGCCAAGGCTCTGCCTGGGGCTCGTGGGGCTGGGGTGGGCTCTGCCTGGGGCTTGGCTGCGGCACGAGCAGATCCTGGGCTCAGCCCCGGCTCTCCCTGCCCCAGGGCTGCCCTGAGCTCCGGCTGCAGGCTGCTGCAGGCTGCTGCAGGCTGCTGCAGGCTGCTGCAGGCTGCTGCAGGCTGCTGCAGGCTGCTGCAGGCTGCTGCAGGCTGCTGCAGGCTGCTGCAGGCTGCTGCAGGCTGCTGCAGGCTGCTGCAGGCTGCTGCAGGCTGCTGCTGGCTGCCGGGAGGCTGCAGCGTGCGAGCCCAGCTGGTGCCCAGGCTCCAGCCCACACGCCCTGGGAAAGAGCTTTCTCCCTGCGCCTCTCTCACCGCAGCCGCAGCCAGTTCCCTAATTGGCTCCCCTCTGCCAGCTCCTGATAAGCGGCCGCTGCCCAGCGCTCAGGTGAGGGGGTTGGTCTGTGCCCTTGTCGTGTTTCCATCACGTACCCAAACACCGGTCCCTGCCCCGCACTGCTCCTGCCGCAGCCCGGCCGGGGCAGCCCCTGGCTCTCGGGGGCCCTTTACCTCGTGGGGAGCGTCCCGCTCCTGTCCCGGGGCTGTGGGGTACCACGGTGGGTGGAACGGCAGCCCCCCGGCTGCGCGGCGGGTAGACCCCCAGCCAGACACCCCGGCAGCGGGCAGAGGCTCCTTGGGCAGCTGCGGGGCAGAGCCGTGGGGCAGAGCCATGGGGCAGTGCCATGGGGCAGTGCCGGGTGCCCTGGGGCCTCAGCAGCCCCCCGCAGCCGCGGCACACACGGCACAGGCAGCGGGGCTGGTTTGCATAGTTCTGAACATTTAATAACTCAGTCTCTCTAGCGTTATATCCACATCCATTAAATTAAAAACAGGCTCAGGAGGCAGCTCCCGGCTGATTAAATTACAAGAAAAAATTACTGTGCACCAAAAAGTTATTATAGAAAAATAGTCCTGTGGCCCCCGGCCCGTCCGTGGCAGCCGGGGCTGGCGCGGGGCAGCACGAGCCACGGCACCGGCCCACGCCACGGCCCCGCCGGGCGGCTGAGGGAGCGCGGCACCGGCCCCGGCACCAGCCCCTGCCCGCGGGGAAGGGGCAGCGAGGGCGGGCGGCACCCGGAGGGGCCTCCAGCAGGGAGCGGAACGGATTGTCACCAAGTGGGGCAAGGCACATCGGGGGGCAGGGGCACGCCAGGGCCGGGGCTGCCGGGACGCCGGGCCCTGCCCGGGGGCAGCAGACGAGGGGGCCCGGGGCAGCCCCTCGGTGCAGGGGCTGTGCAAGGGGGTCCCTGCCCGCGCCGGGGGCACGGGGGAAGGCGCTGCCCCGTCCCGCGCTCTCTGCTGCAGGGCGGCTGCTGCCCAGGCCGGGATGGGCAGGCAGCGGGCAGCAGAGGCTGAGGCCTGGCCATTATTGCTGTTGAAGGGCACGAGTGGAGGTGGACAGGCCCCCGGGAGCTGGCGGGGAGCTGGGGGTCGTGGGTCAGGGCAGGGGGCAGCCAGAGGCCGGCGGGTGCCGAGCACAGGGGGACACTGTGCCATGGGTCTGGCTCAGGGCAGAGCCGCCCCTGGCTCAGCCAGCCCAGCCTGAGCAGTGACAGCCCCAGGAGCCTGCACGCTGCCCACCCCGCGGGACCCCCGACAGCAGCCCCCCCGCGGGACCCCCGACAGCAGCCCCCCCGCGGGACCCCCAGCAGCAGCCCCCCCGTGGGACCCCCAGCAGCAGCCCCCCCGCTGCGTCAGGGGACACGGCTGCCAGGGCAGGCCCCCCACCGCCACCAGACAGCGGGCGTGGGGCACAGGATGGACACGGGGCCAAGAGAGATGGTGCAAGATTGGGACGGTGCCGAACTGGGGACGGTGCCGCAGCCCCGGCCAGGGCCCAGGGCCGGCGCCGGCGGGGGAAGCTGCGCGGCTGCTGCGGGGCACGAGGGGGACGGGGGCAGAGTCTGGGGCCCCTCGGCCTCGCCTGCCCCGGCCCCGCGGTGCTGGGCAGGGAGGAGGGAGGGGCGGGAGGGCTCATCAAAGGGCACTTTGGTCTCTGATGAAGGCAGTCCTCTCGTTGTGGGCCTCGTACTCCTCACCGTCCGACTCCGAGGGCCCCTCCTCTTGCCAGATGTCGGAGGGGAGGCCCTTGTAGGAGATGATGCCGCTGTCCAGGGCGTAGACCTTCACGCCCCGCAAGCTGAAGCCCGAGCGCGCCTGCAGCACCAGGAAGACGGCGACGAAGACGACGACGATGAGGACGCAGCTGAGGCTGGCGATGAGCACGGGCAGGTTGGCTGGCGCGGGGGCCTCGGCCGGGCCCTCGGCCAGCGCCGGGGACGCGCGGCTGCTCTGCGTCTGGTGGGAGCAGGAGAAGTCCAGGCTGCTGAAGTGAGAGTGCGCAGGGCAGGTGAGGCACTGGTTGGGGCCGGGCCCGGTGCAGGTGGCGCAGGAGGGGTGGCAGGGCAGGCAGAGCTGCGGCGAGATGGGCTCCACGCTGTTCTCCAGGCTGTAGTGTGTGCTCTGCACGCCGGGCGCGAAGCCGGGCGGGCAGCGCTTCAGGCAGCTCTTCTGGTGCAGGTAGTAGCCCTCCTCACACACTGCGGGAGCAGTGGGGTCAGTGCCGGCTGGGGGCCGCCTGCTCCCCAAGTCGCCCCATTCCCCGCTGGCCCCACACTCACCCACGCAGGTCTGACTGGGCGTCAGGGTCTTGCAGCCGCTGCTCTCCAGCTGGTTGGACAGGCTGGGGGGGTCGGTGGCCGTCCCGTACAGCACCAGCGTGAACTTGGTCAGTGTGCCTGCAGCGACACGGGGTGAGGACCACCGACGCACCCCCTGGCACCACCAACGCGCCCATGGCATGGGCACAGGGAGGGGGCTGGCACTAGTCCCGGCCCTGGGCTGTCAGTGGGCCAGGAGGCCGTGCCCACCCCTTAGAAGAGCACCTGATGTGAGCCCGTGCCCCCTTCATGGGGCAGGGGGTGACCAGGGGCAGCTGCTGCCCCAGCCCTCCACTGCCCCAGAGCATCCCCTCCCCACACACCCAGCTCCAGCCTCTCCCCAGCCAGCTCAGCACAAAGCATCTGAATTCAGTGTCACCGGCCCCTCCGCTCAGGGGACAACGGGCACCCCCTCTGCTCCCCACCCCCCAACCTGAGGCAGCAGCTGGGGGCTGACGACGGCCCAACCCTACCGTAGTTGTTGGCGTCGCTGGTGTTCTCGATCTCCAGCACCCACTCCCCGGAGGGATCCTCGTCCCACGAGTGTGTTGTCATGAAGGCCCAGTCGTTGAACCCGTCAGCCGAGAAGTCGTGGGGCCTGGGGGCAAGGGGGAGCACGAGGTGGGCGCCAGCATCCCACAGACCCCCCGGTGCCGGCGCGGCCAGGGCTGCCCCACGCGTACCTAGCAGCCAGCAGCGTGGAGCGAGTGCCCATGGGGCTGACGAGGTGGATGGCCAGGTCTCCCCGCCGGTTGTAGGACAGCGTCAGCCGGGCCTGCGCGTGCTCCAGGCGGCTGATCCAGTTGGCTTTGCCCAGGCAGGCGTCCACCTTCCGCCGCACCTCCAGGCGCTTCCCGATGTCCCTGCCGAGCGCAGGCTGTGAGCCCCTGGTCACTGCCCATCCCAGCCCGTGGCAGGCTCAGGATGCCCCATCCCAGCCCGGGTCAGGCTCAGTGAGCCCCTGGTCACTGCCCATCCCAGCCCGGGGCACGCTCAGGATGCCCCATCCCAGCCGGATCAGGCTCAGCGAGCCCCTGGTCACTGCCCATCCCTGGGGGTCCCCAGCCTCAGCTCCCTGCTGTGGGATGTCCCAGGAGCTGCGTCAGCCCCGCAGTGGTGCCGGCACGTCCCCCTGGCACAGGCTGCCCCGGCTCCCCAGCACAGAGGGGTCTGTGCTGCCCGCTGCCGCCTCCCCAGAGGCTGCTCCTTTGAATGGGCCCTTTCTTCACCCTGCACCCGCTCGGCTCCGACAGCACCGAGCCAGGCACGGCCGCCACTGAGCCAGGCACGGCTGTGCTGCCGCCTGTGTGTGGCCATCGCCCCCACGGCCACGCGCGGTGCCGGCGCCAACTGCGCAGGGCAGGGCAGCAGGCAGGGCTCAGCCTGGCTCCCTCCGTGACCACAGACAGCCCCGGGGAGCGCTGCAGCCGCACACGAGACTCGGCACATGTTGTGCTGCGGCAGCAGCGGCCAAGCGCNGGCGGGGGAAGCTGCGCGGCTGCTGCGGGGCACGAGGGGGACGGGGGCAGAGTCTGGGGCCCCTCGGCCTCGCCTGCCCCGGCCCCGCGGTGCTGGGCAGGGAGGAGGGAGGGGCGGGAGGGCTCATCAAAGGGCACTTTGGTCTCTGATGAAGGCAGTCCTCTCGTTGTGGGCCTCGTACTCCTCACCGTCCGACTCCGAGGGCCCCTCCTCTTGCCAGATGTCGGAGGGGAGGCCCTTGTAGGAGATGATGCCGCTGTCCAGGGCGTAGACCTTCACGCCCCGCAAGCTGAAGCCCGAGCGCGCCTGCAGCACCAGGAAGACGGCGACGAAGACGACGACGATGAGGACGCAGCTGAGGCTGGCGATGAGCACGGGCAGGTTGGCCGGCGCGGGGGCCTCGGCCGGGCCCTCGGCCAGCGCCGGGGACGCGCGGCTGCTCTGCGTCTGGTGGGAGCAGGAGAAGTCCAGGCTGCTGAAGTGAGAGTGCGCAGGGCAGGTGAGGCACTGGTTGGGGCCGGGCCCGGTGCAGGTGGCGCAGGAGGGGTGGCAGGGCAGGCAGAGCTGCGGCGAGATGGGCTCCACGCTGTTCTCCAGGCTGTAGTGTGTGCTCTGCACGCCGGGCGCGAAGCCGGGCGGGCAGCGCTTCAGGCAGCTCTTCTGGTGCAGGTAGTAGCCCTCCTCACACACTGCGGGAGCAGTGGGGTCAGTGCCGGCTGGGGGCCGCCTGCTCCCCAAGTCGCCCCATTCCCCGCTGGCCCCACACTCACCCACGCAGGTCTGACTGGGCGTCAGGGTCTTGCAGCCGCTGCTCTCCAGCTGGTTGGACAGGCTGGGGGGGTCGGTGGCCGTCCCGTACAGCACCAGCGTGAACTTGGTCAGTGTGCCTGCAGCGACACGGGGTGAGGACCACCGACGCACCCCCTGGCACCACCAACGCGCCCATGGCATGGGCACAGGGAGGGGGCTGGCACTAGTCCCGGCCCTGGGCTGTCAGTGGGCCAGGAGGCCGTGCCCACCCCTTAGAAGAGCACCTGATGTGAGCCCGTGCCCCCTTCATGGGGCAGGGGGTGACCAGGGGCAGCTGCTGCCCCAGCCCTCCACTGCCCCAGAGCATCCCCTCCCCACACACCCAGCTCCAGCCTCTCCCCAGCCAGCTCAGCACAAAGCATCTGAATTCAGTGTCACCGGCCCCTCCGCTCAGGGGACAACGGGCACCCCCTCTGCTCCCCACCCCCCAACCTGAGGCAGCAGCTGGGGGCTGACGACGGCCCAACCCTACCGTAGTTGTTGGCATCGCTGGTGTTCTCGATCTCCAGCACCCACTCCCCGGAGGGATCCTCGTCCCACGAGTGTGTTGTCATGAAGGCCCAGTCGTTGAACCCGTCAGCCGAGAAGTCGTGGGGCCTGGGGGCAAGGGGGAGCACGAGGTGGGCGCCAGCATCCCACAGACCCCCCGGTGCCGGCGCGGCCAGGGCTGCCCCACGCGTACCTAGCAGCCAGCAGCGTGGAGCGAGTGCCCATGGGGCTGACGAGGTGGATGGCCAGGTCTCCCCGCCGGTTGTAGGACAGCGTCAGCCGGGCCTGCGCGTGCTCCAGGCGGCTGATCCAGTTGGCTTTGCCCAGGCAGGCGTCCACCTTCCGCCGCACCTCCAGGCGCTTCCCGATGTCCCTGCCGAGCGCAGGCTGTGAGCCCCTGGTCACTGCCCATCCCTGGGGGTCCCCAGCCTCAGCTCCCTGCTGTGGGATGTCCCAGGAGCTGCGTCAGCCCCGCAGTGGTGCCGGCACGTCCCCCTGGCACAGGCTGCCCCGGCTCCCCAGCACAGAGGGGTCTGTGCTGCCCGCTGCCGCCTCCCCAGAGGCTGCTCCTTTGAATGGGCCCTTTCTTCACCCTGCACCCGCTCGGCTCCGACAGCACCGAGCCAGGCACGGCCGCCACTGAGCCAGGCACGGCTGTGCTGCCGCCTGTGTGTGGCCATCGCCCCCACGGCCACGCGCGGTGCCGGCGCCAACTGCGCAGGGCAGGGCAGCAGGCAGGGCTCAGCCTGGCTCCCTCCGTGACCACAGACAGCCCCGGGGAGCGCTGCAGCCGCACACGAGACTCGGCACATGTTGTGCTGCGGCAGCAGCGGCCAAGCGCAAGTAAAAGGAGCCTCTGTCTGCCCCCTGAACAGCGCCTGTGTGTGGGGCCGCCTGGCGCTGGCTGCTCCCAAACCACAGGGCCCTGCCGTGCCCGGCAGCAGCGGGCAGGCTCAGCAGCCAGCGCCGGGCACGCCAAGGGCCTCTCCCAGCTCTCCCCACGCTCTGGCAGGGTGAGGGCCTGGGGGGCTCGGGGCAGCTGAGCAGCAGAGATCCCCCCAAGATGCCCCCAGCCCAGACCCAGAGGCGCTCGAGCCCCTGCAGGGGCAGACGCTGGCCATGCCCTCGCCGGCTCAGCAGCTCTTACTTGGGCTCCGTGAGGATGTCGATGACACACTTCCTCTGCGGTCCCACCGTGGTCCAGTTCTTGGCCAGGCTCACCATGGCCCCGGCGTCCAGCAGGCCGTAGCCATAGGAGTGGCTGACTGTGGACAGACAGGGGCTCAGCGCCGCCGCCTTGGGGATCCCGAGCAGGGGACACGTGCCCGGCCCCACCGCGCAGCTCACCGGGGCCGCCGCAGCCCCAGCTCTGCAGGGCTGTGGGGGACTGTGCCCAGGCCCCCCCGGGCTGCCTGTGGGAATGGAGGCCCCTGCTCCACCCCGCTGCCGCGGTACCTTTGCGGCCGACACCGTTGGTGACCCAGTCGTTGGCGTTGAGGTGAGCTGGCTTCGACGTCTGCACCACCAAGTGCTGCATGTCGCGCCACGTCAGGTTCTTGCTGCGGGGACACACGGGGTTGAGGCACTGGCGCCGGGCTCCTCCTGGCCCAGGCACACAGATGCCCCCAGCCCAGCCCCGCTCTGTCCCTGCCCTTACTTGGCTTCCAGGGCGAGCGCGATGATGCCAGCGGCCAGAGGCGCCGAGGCCGACGTCCCCGTGTGCGATTCTGTGCACTTCTGTCTGAGGTCTGTGGTCACCTGCAGAGAGGGGTGAGGGACGCTGGGGTGAGGGGTGCTGTGGGCTGTAGGCACTGGCCGTGGCCAGGGGCCGGCACGGGAGCCAGAGGAGGAGAGGCAGAGCCTGGGGGCTGCCCGCGGCTGATGCACGTCCCGCCCGAGAGCCCGTGACCTGCGGACACCCGCGGCCCCCACTCACGATCTGCTTCTCGTTCTGGTTGCCGCTGCTGTAGGTGGTGGCGAGGGTGGAGGAGCAGGCCTCGCTGTACCAGGGCACGTTGCCGTACTGCGTGGTGCTGCTGATGGACAGCGTGTAGATGCTGTTGGTGTAACCGTCACAGTTGCAGCTGTCGTGCTCGCGGCCCCCGTTGCCAGACGCCCAGACGAAGATGGAGCCCAGTCCCCCTCGGCCCTGGCAACAGAGGCAGGGTGAGGCCGGCACGGCGCTTCCGCAGAGCCCTAGCCAGAGCCGGCCCCGGGGATCTCACAGCCTGAGGGAGTGGGAAAGACTGAGTAGATGCAGCTGTGACCCCGGAGAGCAGCCACCGTCCCGGGCACGGGGCAGCGCAGGGGGCTGTGAGGGGACCGTGCTGGGCACCAGGGTCTTTTCTCGCTCTCACCCACACCGACCCTGCCTGTGTGGGACCTGCAGCCGCCCGGCATCGCCACGGGGGCCTGGCAGAGACGGCCCAACGACAGCTCAGCACCCAAAAGCCACAGCCCCGCTCACGGCGTGTGACAGAGCTGGCGTGGCACAGAGGGCGGCTGTGCAGAGAGCCTCGGGCAGAACACGGGGCACAGCCAAGCACAGGCTGCACCACGGCACATGGGCACAGCACGGGGAGCGAGGGCGAGCGGCTGGCACGAAGCCAGGCAGGAGCCAGCACCGGGCTCCAGAGAGCAGAGACCGTCGGGGCACAGGCAGTGGGAGCTCGGCTGCTGGAAAGCGAGATAAGCACCAGGCAGGGGAGGGGCCCTGACTCAGAGCCATTGCGCAAGAACAGGAAAAACCAACAGAGCCTGATCCTGGAGGTGGGCTGAAGACAGCTCATCCTGGGCCGGGACAGCAGCAGGGCAGGCAGCCAGGGGAAGGGGCAGGAGCTCAGCCCAGGGAGAGCCAGGGGAAGGGGCAGGAGCTCAGCCAGCGCTGCCCCGGCCAGGTCCCGCTCACCTGGCTGACCCCTCGGAAGAAAGCCTCCTCTGCCAGCCGGGCCGGGCCGTCCACCGTCTTGCCATCGTCCTCGGGGCCCCAGCTGGCGCTGTAGATGTGGATGTGGTTGGGGTTGAGCCCCAGGGAATGGGCCTCCACAGCGTCCGTCACCTCCCCGTCCAGCATGCGCACGCCTGGGGCCAGAGAGCGGGCGTCAGGGCCGGCCGTGCGCTCGGGGCGGCGGTGCCCGTGCCGCCACGGAGCTGCCCCGGCACAGCCCGTCACGCTGGATGCAGGGCAGGGGGGCACCTACCTCCAATCCTGGCGTTGTACGCCACGCCGACACCGCAGATCCCGTTGTTGGCCACCGCGGCCACTTCCCCGGCGCAGCGCGTGCCGTGTCTGCAGCCCAGAGAGACCCAGACGTGCTCAGGCCCGGCGTGGGGAGCACGGGGCTGGGGGCATGGGGCCGGAGCCCAGGCTGCCCCATCCCTCCCGCCCCAGGCAGCCCACAGAGGCCCCACGGGGCTGCTCTCCTGCTGCAGAGCAGGGGGTGCTGGGCAGCCCGACACGGTCAGCGCCGTGGGAATGGGAGGCAGAGGGTTTCTCCCGCAGCCCCTGGGGCGGGCGCTGCCGTCCCCTCACCTGTTGTCATTCATCTGCGTGTAGCGGGGCTGCGGGTCTGGGTCCTGGTCGTTGACGTCAAAGCTGGCCCCAGGATCCTGCAAGACAGATCTGGCAGGTAGAGCCCCGCTTACCTTGCCCATCGTGACCCAGAGGCCGGGCTGGGCGGGCCGCAGCGACCCCGGGGCTGCGCGCGGCGGGTGCAGCCGCCCGGCCGGGCTCTGGGGACACGTCGCCCTGCCGCATCGCCCACACTTACGTAGTTGCCCTCCAGGTCAGGGTGGTTCTTCTCAATGCCATCATCCAGGATGGAAACCACGATGCCCTTGCCCGTGTAGCCCTGCGCCCAGGCCTGGCGCACGTTCAGGTCCCGCTGGTTTGTGTTGTACTGCCGAGAGAAGCGCCGGCAGTAGCAGCGGTGCCCCCGGGGCCGGCACGACAGCGCGGTGCCCACCGCCCTCCCCGGCCCAGCTGCCGGGACAGGCACAGGCAGCCCCCACCCTGCTCTGCTGCGTGGGACACGGAAACCCCAGGGCATGGGCAGCCAAGGAGACGCTGTGAAAGGCAGCAGAGCCCCAGGCTGTGCTTGGGCCCTGTGAACACGGCGCTCTCTGCAGACAGGAGCCTCGTGCCCAAGCTCGATGGCACAGACACACCAGGAAAAGGGCTGGTGTCCCCCTGTTCCACCCTGGGCTCTCCCCACCCCACCAATGGCCTGGCAGGGAGCCACAGCTCCATGAACACAGCCTCTTTCCTGGGGTGCCCCTGGACACACAGCACAGAGTGACTACCTCAGGCCTTCCTCCTCCTCCTCCCCCCCCGCCAGCCTGTGCAGCAGCAGCAGCAGCCAGCTGAGACCCGTCCCTCACACCCAGAGCTCTCTCCTCGCCCAGCGCTGCCCAGCCCCCATGGCACTCACCAAATACCACTGCTGAGGGAACTTGGGGTCTGTGGGTTCCATGAAAACGTCTCGCTTGGTCCTGCGCTTTGCCACCTGCTGCTCCAGCCACTGCACCTGTGGGCACAGAGGGCATGGGGGGTCCCACCGCCCCCAGCCCCACAGGCCCCTGCCCCAGCCCGCAGCGCTCTCCCTGGGCAGCTCCCACCCAGCCCCGCCAGAGCCCCCCAGCACCCCCTGCCCAGCCGTGCCGGGGCGGCAGCACCGCATGACACCAGAGGCTCTGCTCCAGCGGCTGGGAGCCTGCCAGAGCTGTGCCACGCTGCACACCCCCTGCACTGCCAGCACCCTGCCCTGCTGCATGCCCTGCTGCGCCACACTGCATGCCCTGCTGCACTGCCACGTCGTGCCCTGCTGCATGCCCTGCTGGCACGCCAGGGCCTGGGCTGGAGCCAGGGCAGGATGACCAGGGCAGCCCTGCCACACCGCCGTGCTGGGATCGGCGCTGCACACTGTGCCCCACACACCGGGACACGGAGCCCTGCGGGGAGCAGAGGCTGCCCCATGCCCTGGGATCACAGCAGCTCACGGGACGGTGACACCGGCTCCGCCAAGCCCCTGCCCTTGCCAGCCGTGTGCTGGGCTCCAGCAGATGGTTCAAGCTGCCCCAGCCCCATCCTGCTGGCAGAGCTGGGTCACAGCAGCGTGGAGCGAGCAGCAGCAAGGCCAGGCGCAGGAGGCGGGAGGCCGAGCCCCCCGCTGCACCTACCTGTGGTTCCCTGGCCAAGCGCCGGTGCCAGGGCTGGTGGGGAGACAGGGAACGCTTCACCACGCCGCGGTGCCGGAAGTGGTAATAGTCACCCAAAATCTGCAACAGAGGAAGCAGCTGGATGCACGGGAGAGCACGGCACCACAGCTCCCCGGCCCCCACTGCAAGCCCCGGCCCCCCACACCACCGCGGCTGATGCAGCTGCCAGGTCCAGCGGCAGCCGCTGACGAGGCAGCTGCGGTGACCCTGGAGCCACAGCAACTTGGGCTCTGCCTCCCTCCCCCTCCGTGAGTCCCTGCACAGCAGCAAGTCCTGAATCGTCCAGGAGAGCTGCTGCCCTGGCAGGGCACAGCCGTGCTGGGGCAGGGCAGGAGGGGCTCCAGGAGGCCGTGCAGCGCCCGGATGGCTATTTATAAACCCCAAACCCTCTCCAGGCCTGTCATTTCCTCACCCACCCCCCGCACAGCCCAGAGGCCCAGGGCTTCCCTGCCCCAGGCCCACGCTGCCCCCGTGCCGTGGCCTGCAGGGCTGGGCTGTGGGAGCACAGAGGAGGGCAACTCGCCTTCCATCGCCCCAGGCTGACACAGAACAGTTTGGCTGCAGTGAGGAGTCCCCCAGGGTTATCAGAGCTCTGCAGACGTGCCCTGGGCAGCCGTGCAGCCCGTCACAGCAGGGGCACTGGGGTGCCCCAGAGCTCACCGCGGGGAGGGACGGTGCAGAGTGCCAACCTTTACCCAGGGACCATGCCAGCCCCCCGGCCTGGTGCATGTGACTCCCCAGCACCAGTAGCAGATCCTGCCCTGGGCTGGAGGAGGAAAGGTCAGGCCTGGGCCTGCAGCTCAGCATCCCTTCACTGCAGGGCACGGGCAGGCAGCTGGAGCCCTGGCACAGCTGGCTGCAGAGCTGTAGCCTGACTATTACAGCAGCATCACACCACCAGCACTGCCAGAGTCACTGGGGACAGACCCCAGACCTGTTCCCTGCAGCACATCACACCCCCACCACAGCCTGGTGGGCCCAGCAGCTCAGAGCATTGGGGAGGCGCCGAGGTGAGAAGACTGCAGTGGGCTGGCAGAGAGGAAAGTGAGCTGCAGCTTGCTGGCCTCCCCCAGCACCCCCTCACCCGTCCGGGGATAAGGACAGAACCCCAATTGTTCCTGCATGCAGATCGTGGCTCTGCCTGGTCATCCGACCGGATTAGATCTGCACAGACACCGCCAGCCCACACGCTCTGCCCTAATCCCCACCACCCCGTCCTCAGCAAGGGCAGAGCCACCCCCAGCCTGGCCCTGATCCCGCTCACTGCTCCCCCCATAGCTCGTGGCCTCAGCCAGCGCGGGGCAGGGGGCTGCCTGTGCTCCCATGTCCCTGTGAGCAGGGCCCTGTGCTGGGCAGCAGCGGGGCGAGCAGGGACTGCAGCCCGTGGCACGGGGGGGAGGCGCTGCCGGGACCCCCAGCCCAGCTGGGTTGGGCAGTGCCTGCGCCCCTCCTCCACGACACAAACCACTGTGCTCCTGCCCCGCTGCTGCGCCCACCGCTTTCTCTGACCCCCACCCAACACTGTCCTGGGGGTCCCCTCGAGGCTCCTGGCAGCAGACACAGGCCCTGGCAGGGCTCAGGGCAGCTCAGCCGGCACAGGGAGCAGTGCTGCGGCAGCTCAGCCGGCACAGGGAGCACGCCAGGGCAGCACAGCTGCGAGGACAGTGTCCAGAGCTCCTGCTACAGCCGGGATGCACTCCGATAAGGACCCTGGGGGCCTCTCACTGGGGCACTGCCAGAAGCACCCAGTCCCCTCCCCGCTGCAGCCTGGCTGCGCATCCTGTCCCAGCGGCACAGGCTCCAGCAGGGCGCCAGGACACACAGCCCAGCTCCTCACAGCCCGGCTCCTCACAGCCTGGCTCCTCACAGCCCGGCTCCTCACAGCCCGGCTCCTCACAGCCCTGGCCAGACGTGTCCTTTGCCCTCACATTGGCTCTGAGACACTTCCATGCAGACCTGTGTGAGGCTGCCCCATTGTCCCACAGTGCAGACACCCTGTGTGGGGCCTGGCCCAGCCCCCAGAGCTCCCCCTTGCAGCACAAGTCCCCGAGGGCCTGTCCCCAGAGCACTGCACACCCACCACTCCCTGCAGGGCTCCTTCTGGGGGGCAGGACGAGGCACCCCTGGCTCCAGCAGCAGCAGCCTCCTTCCCGGCGCGCTGTGGCAGCCGCTCGCAGCGAGGTCCCGACACTGCAGCCACAAGTTGTGCAACTTCCTCTGGGATTCCTCCTCTCTTTCCTCCCAAAGAGCCAGCCCAGCCCAGCCCAGGACCCAGCCCGCTCCTGGGGCAGCAGCCCCCAGCACGCAGGCGGCCCAGGGGCTGGCAGAGACACCGGGCTCTGCTCTGCCAGCGCCAGCCTCGCCTCACCACAGCAGCACCAGCCCAGCTCTCGGTGCCTGTGTGGGGGGCAGAGGGCGGCCCCTGCCCCAGCCCTGCTGCCCCACTCCCCTCGGCTGTGGGGAACGCAAAGGGCCCCGTTTCCTTGGCTGTGACCCCACGCTGCTGCCAGGAGGGTGACGGCCCCGTCCCAGCCTGGCTGAGCACAGACAGCCGAGAGCGACTGGGGCCTGCCGACCGGCACAGGGACATGTCCCTGCTGCCGGACTCGCAGGAGACCCGCTGCCGCCCTGGCTGCGCCGGGGCCGTGCCGTGCTGGGCTCGCTGCCGGGAGCACCCTCAGGGGCCGGGAGCTCTCCCCTCCTCCGCTCAAGCACAGCATTCCCCCTGTTTTCACGCTTGGATGGGCTCTTGCTCCTTCCCCTTCCAGCAGGCAGAGAGTGCTGTGCCGCGTCACGCCGTGCTGTGCCACCAGGCCATCCCGCTGGCGCGGGGAGGCCCCGTCCCCATCCGGCTAATGGCCACCTGAGCCAATGCAGCGGCCGCTGGGAGCTGCAGCACAAACACAGCAGCCCCTGAGCCGGCTCCAGGCCCAAGCCTGGAGGGAGAGGGAAGCGGGGCACTTACCGGGCCCAGGTTGAGGAATCCATGCTTCCTGGCCAGCCGGTCGGCCTCTCGCGGCCCCGCGGGGACGAGCACAGCCCACGTGTTGGTGTAAACGTGCTGGGCCAGCACCTCCTGGGCCAGGAGAGCGAGGGCAAGCACCAGAGTCCAGAGCAAGAGCAGCGAGCGGGGTCTCAGATCCATCAGAGTATCGGGGTTCCTCGCAGCGGGGAGCAGGAGGGTCCCGGGCCAGGCGGATGCGGTGGCCTCCCCGTGTCAGCACCGTGAGTCGCGCCGGCCCCTCTGCACCGCGGGTCCCCGCTCAGCCCCTGCCAGCATGGGGCTGGGCCCCGGCGCCGGGCCCGAGGGCGGCAGCAGGAATGGTCTGTCCGGGACAACGGCTCGATCTGCGGAGAGACAGGAGAGCGCTCAGGCCCGGGGCACCTTCCCTCGCACCCAGGGAGAGCCCGTGGGCTCCCCGGCCGCTGCTCCAGCACCGAGCACAGGGGCCTCAGCCCCCCGGCACCTGCTGCCCACCACAGCTGCCAGAGCTGCCGGGCCCGGAGCGCCAAGCAGCCACGGCGGGCGCCGGCGTCACAGGGCACCCGGCACCGAGACGCTGTTTACCCTCTGATTGCCCAATGTGTACTTAGGCTCTGCGCTTACGAGCACGAGAAATGAACCGCGAGGGGAGAAGGGCACGGAAGGAGGGAGAGGCAAGGGAAGGGAAGCCATGCCTCCTGCCGCCGCGGTCTGCCGCAGACAGCAGTCACTGCTCCAAGCGGGACAGGCCTGCCTGGGAACGCGGCCTCTCCAGCCCCAAGAGACCGGAGGAGATGCCCAGATGCTGTGCGAGGAATGCCAGCTAAACACGGGACTGGGAGGAGGGAAGCCGGGGAGAGCTCCGTGCCCCAGCACCTCCAGGCGCCGCGATCAACCAGGCAGTGCTGACCAACCAGCACCATACTGCCCGTCACCAGCAGCAGCTCGGCTCTGCCCTTCCTCCAGACAGCAACACGGTGACACCGGTGTGACTCATCTTCACCACAGAAAGGGAACCGGCACAGGGACTGGGAAACTTCCAGCACCCAGCCCGGGCTGCCTGGGTCGGAGGCAGAGCAGGGCGCTGGGGCGGGAGGTGGGGAGCAGAGCAGGCAGCTCGGTGACCCGCTCGGTGCAAAGGAGACCGCGACACGCCGGTGCTGGCGCAAGCTCCACGCACAGAGCTGCACAGACACCCTGAAACAATCTCGCTGTGTTCCAGAGACAGCGGCAGAGGTGAGAGCTGGCAGTGCCCCGACGAGCCCCATCCCCCTCCAGCACGCAGCGGCCACCGCGAGCCGGGAGCCTGCGGCGCTGCCAGGGCAGGACAGCAGCTCCTGGCAGCCGCCTGAGCCCTCACCGCAGGCTGCAGCGCAGACACTGCCGCGATTCAGGCACCCGCAGCTCCCAGCCCTCGGCCGCCCTGGAACGCTCGGATGCACCAGCACCCGCCGAGCCCGAACGGGAGCCCCGGAGCCCAGAGCGTGCCGGGGCCCAAATGACAGTGTCCAGCGCGAAAGGCTCCCGGAGCCCCCAGGGAAGGGGAAAAGCTGCCGCACGAGCGCAGGGAGCAGCGAGCCCAGCACGAGGGGCACCGTCTCCACCGCACCAGCACCGTGCGCGCTGCCCGGCACCGCGGCTCCACGCGGGACGAGGCTGCAGCGGGCACGGGGAGCGGAGCTCCGGCACAGCGGGCGGCCCGGCTCCCTCCCCGGGACACCCCGGCGGCTCAGCCGCAACCCTCCGGGCTCCTGCCCCGGGTGGAAGCGGCAGGCGCAGGGGCAGCCCGGGCCGGCCTGAGCCCCGCTCCGCGGCCCCGCAACGGGCAGGCGCCGGGCAGCGGCGGCCGGACACCGGGGAGCGGCGAGG
>WBNH01008830.1:10807-21838 GCA_013401255.1 Urocolius indicus | reverse complement strand
CCCCCGGCACGGGCACGGGCACGGGCACGGACACGGACACGGACACGGGCACGGGCACGGACACGGACACGGGCACGGACCGGCCGCCGCGCCCCGCCGTCCCGCGCTCGGGGCCGTGCTGCAGCCGCGGGCAGAGCTGTGCCGGCGGCTCCGGGGCCGGGGCTCCTGCACGTGCGGGTCCGACGGCGCGGACAGCCCGAGATGGCCGGACAACGAGGAGAGACCGGGAGGGACCGGGAGGTACCGGGGGACCCATGGCGGCCACAGCGTGAGGGGAAAAGCGAGCAGTGGTCGGGGAAAGCAGGGACACCAGGGCTGAGGGGATCTGGAAGAACGGAGGGATGGGACGGGTCGGTGTGGCCGGTGGCAGCCGTGGGCGGCGGGGGGTGGATCTGCCACGCTCTGGGCCAAGGGGAGGCTGGGGGGGGTACGGTCCTGACGGCTCGTCCCGCTGGCAGGGCCTGAGAGCCCTGAGACCCCTCCGTGGCTCTTCGCTTTCTCCCTCTCCTGCTGCAGGCGGAACAAACCAGGGCCCGGCTTGGAGTGCGTGTGGCTGGTCCTGCCCCAGTGAGCTGCTGGGTCACAGACCACGTGCCCTACACGCCACCAGGCTGCCCACAAGACCCCTGCAATTTCTCCAGTGGGCCAGGGGCTCCATGCCCACCAGAGCCCTGGGACTACACAGCTGGCTTTGGAGGGGGAGCCCTGCGGTGAGCTGGGACGTGTCCTGGCTGTGGCAGAAGGGATGTGCTCCAGGAGCTTTAGCCCTCATGATCTTCTGCTCCTTGCCAGGGCCCAGGCTGGCAGCTCCTCCTTAGCAGAGATCCCAGATTACGTGTGGTAAGAGAGCTCAGCCCTCACTGCCGCAGGGCTGTCTCCTGCTCAGTGTAACCTGGCCCAGCTGCTCAGCACTGGGCAGACGGACACAAGCCGCCTGCTGCACCCCCAGCAGCACAAGGGCTGCCGGCCAGGCCCTGGGCACAGCCATGGCTGCTTGCTGCCCTTTGTGCCAAAGACCTCAGCAAGATGACATAACACCACCAACTCCCACTACACAGCGGGCAAGTGCTCTGCTCTGCTCTGCCACACAGGTCTTATTGGCCCAGGGAGAACAAACTTCTGGTGGTGGCAGGAAACGGGCATCCACCTCTCAGCAGAGCTCACGGGGCAGCATTTAGTGCAGACCACAGGGAGGACCGTGATCTGCACGCTCGCATCAGTGACACAAACCAGAAATTCATTCAACTGGGAGCCAAACTGAAGATGCTGAAACAAGGAACAGAGGAACACAAGGCAAGCAGGAGATGTGGGGCAGGATGATGGCTCAATACGGCCACGCTCCAGTTCTCATCCACTTCTTTTGGGTTTTGGGTTCTTGAAGCTGCAGTTGTGCAGGAGTACAGTGATTGCAAGAAGGTGAGGCTGGATACAGAACAGGGACTGGGTTCCCTCCTGGAGCTGATCCGTACACATTGGGGTTTTTCCCCCACCAGACTTATCCCAGCTACCAGCAGAACCACTGTGAATGTCTCCACCACAAGCTGTCCCACATCAAAAGCCTCGTTCTACAGTTTGAAGGAAGTGAGAGCTCCTAAGCACACTGCTGCTGCAGCTTTGATTGCTGCGTGTGTCAGGACCTATCCCCTGACGTGGCAGAGGAAGATCCCTGAGGGTGTATTAGATTGAAGACAGAGTTCAGGAGTGTCCCCCAGCCCAGGAGTGGCTCCTGGGGGGCTGCTCCCCTCCCCGTGCCCTGCACTGCCTGTGGTTGGCTGCTTTCCTACTCCCTCGGATAGCCGTGGCTGCAGAGGAGGCAGAGATGGGCACTCCGGGACCCTTTGCTGAGGCCTGAGCTGACCCTCAGAGATGTGTTGCTGTCTCAGAGTTGGGCCAGCTTTCCACACAGGTCTCTTGCTGAGAGCAAGGCCCCTGTCCATCATGTTTGAGCTAACCTGCAAAGCCTCAGATGTCTGTTTCTCCTCCCCTGAAGCCTCATTAGCTTCACGTCAATGGCAGCAGAAGTTAAGGGCAGGCACCGTCATTCCCAGCACAACGCCCTTTCTCACATCCTTTTCACTGAGCCTGTGCTCACTGCACCCCAGCTGCTTCAGGCACCAGCACTGATGCTTCCCAGCAGAGGGCTGAAAAATTTACCTCATGTTTCATGCCCAGTGGCCACCAGGACTGAAGGTCACAGACTATGGAGCTAGGCAAGGAGTCGGAGCAGCTTTCCCCGGCCCTCCCTGCCTGACACAGGGCAGAGCCTCATCTATTAAGGAAGCAGTGCTGCAGTTTGGTTTTGCAGAAGGTAGTCAGCAGCACCAGTTGTGTTCCTGTTCCTTACACTACGCTGCAGGAGTCCTTCCAGCCTGAGGTGCAAGGACCCCTCAGTGCCACAGACATGCTCCCCCCAAGGTGCCCTGGTGTGTGCTCTGGGACAAGCACCCGCTGCCCAGCAGCAGAGTGCTGAAGGCAGGTGACTGATGTGGCTGGGGAAGAAATCCTCGTACTGCTGTAGACTGAGCCGTGTGCTCAGCACTGAACAATCTCCTGTACCTGGAGAATTCCAGGAGCAATAAATAATTGGCACACAGCCCTTGGAGTGTGGGGGAGGAATCCACAGAAAAAATGAGCACTGGCTCTTGCCATGGCAACAGCAGTGCCTTAGGAGCCTGCTCATCCTCAGTTCAACTCACATGCAGCCCAATAATTCAGAGAGACAGGGCAACAGCCCACCTCTGTTCACCCACCATCTCCCTCCCGAGCCACGTTCTGGGCCAAAGGCAGTCGGGACTGTTTGTATCCTGAGACTGTGGGTCACAGCCCACACCACCCACCTGCAGCACAGGATCCTGCTCCTCTCTCTCCTGAGGTGAAAGCAACAGCTACCAGCCTGCTTTCTACTGGAAGGAGTAATGACCATACAATTAACTGCCCTAACCCCACCACGCCACAGACAAGCCTCCTGGCTGTGAGAAAAACCCTCAGCGCTGGCCCGTCCTGCAGCTGGGCAGAGTCTGGAGAGAGCAGCGCTCCTCCCCTACACGTGACTACTTCTGCACCAACTCACAAGGTGATTTATTGCTGCTGCTGCTCTCTGTGCCTGCACCAACAGATGACGTGAGTGCTACCCACCTCTGAACCTGCTGGGGCAATAGAGACAGCAAAAGCATTCAGAGTCCCCAAGCCCAAAATCCCTGTCCACGTAGCACCTGAAAGCCAGCACACGGGGACAGCTGCTGCTGCTGCTACACTCTGGAAGGACTCTGGTTGGCTAAGGAAGGGCAACAGGCTCAAGCCTGTGCTTGATACTTAGAAAGACAGTTCTAAAGGCTCAGTGAAGGAAACGAGACGCATAGTAGGAAGATGCTGCCAGGGAAGAGCAGGACGCTGGTGTTCAGTTGGACAGTCTCCACAGGACAGGGACTCTGGGTCTCAAGGGGGTCATTTTATTGTTTCACTTCTCCAAATGTACAAAAAAAATTAGAAAATAACCCTACCCCCACCCCCTCCCAAGCCACAAAACAAACCAGTCTGGGGAGCCCCACGACAGTGCAGCTACAAGACGGCAGGAAATGAAACAGAACTAGATACAGCAGCTGGGTCCCCTCGGCCCACATGGTCACTGGCCGCCCAGAACTGGCCCCAGTCTGCCCAGTGCTTCCCCAATTCACACAGAGCTCCTCCTGACAAGAGGCTGAGTGGGTACTTTACAAATCCTCCTTCACCTTCTTCTTGGATTTCTTGGCTTTATCTTCCTCCTGCAGCACGGGAGTGTTGGTTGCCTCCCGCTTCAGGTAGCTGATGAAGTCGCTCACTTCTCTGCCCCCCTGCAGAAAGCAAAGATGGTGAGGCAGGGCCTGTGCTCCGTGCCCGTGGCCAGGGCAGGAGAGCAAAGGGACTGCAAGCAGAGCTTCTCCACAGGGGCTCCCAGCAGGTACCGCTGGCTGTGCTCCCAGGGGGCCAGGACAGAGCCCACACGGCTCCTGCAGCCACCCGCAGCTCCAGGGGGGCCTTGGGCCCCTGGATGATGGTACCACCACTCCACACATCAGCGAGAGAAGCAAAATACCCACCTCATACTTCTTTGGATTCTGCTTCTTGCCAGCTGGAGCAAAATAGATGGTGGGGAAGCTGGGAAAAGAGAAGACACATCTGAGCTGCTAAGGTGCTCGTTTTCTTCCAGAGCAGCAGGCTGGGCCTCAGAGGCACTGGCACCCTGCACTCCCTGCTTTAACATGGGCACAGCTCTTGAGCCAGTAGCTGTGGCCTCCGAGGCTTGGCCCAGTGTTGCACTTACACTAACAAGCACAGAATCACAGCAGCTTCAAAGCCAGCGAGACAGGCCTCCAGGCACAGCCAGGACAGCAAGGCAGAAGAACGCCCTTTGTTTTCACTCTTGATTTCTTCACACTCAGCAAATGCTCAGCCCTAGCACGCTAATCCCACCCACCCATCCTTCCTGTCACACTCATTCAGCTCTTCTGGCGTGGTTTCTGGTTAGAGACAGAAGCCTGAATTCCCCCACTGACACGGTGGTGTAACAACAGTGAGACCTACCCTCTGACTTCATATGGAGAAGGCACATCATTGGCTGTAGCATCCATTTTGGCAATGACGATATTGGGGTCTTTACTGAGCTGTTGGCAGAAAGAGCTTGTTAGTAACCAGAGCACAGCAGTTAAGAACCAGGAACTCCCTATCGACACAATCTGAGACAGTGACGTCAGAGGACAGCACACAGGATGCCAAAAGGGGAGCAAACTTCTTCTGAGCCTTTTCCTCCTGCCTCAGCACGGGCACAGGGAACAAAGTCCCTCCTCACCCACCCACATCTCCCAGGGGCACCCGCTGAACTGGGCTGGGGTAACTTCTGGAGTGCCTACCCCAGAATAACTGCTTCCTGTCCATCTTCAAGTGGGGAACTTTGGCAGTTGAGGAATCAGGGAACATTTATGCCCCACAGCACAAGGGACAGATAAACCTGCTCCAGATCCTGCTGATGCAACCCTGCACTCGCAGGAGGTGCCAGAACTCACAGACCCCAGGCAGGAACAACTATGTCCCGGTATCACAAAGCTGGACAGGCAGAACCTGCAGGATTGGTTGCATTTGCAACAGAGTTCCAGACCTACCTTCTCCCCCAGTTCTTTGTATTTGGGCTCCAGGTTCTTGCAGTGGCCACACCAGGGTGCATAGAACTCTATCAGCACATCTTTGTCTTCTGCATTAACGATTTCATCAAAGTTCTCTGCAACCACCACCTGATAATGTTTGAGCATTAAAGTCAGGTTTCTTCTAAGAGGGAGGATGTAACGTGACAAGCTTCACACACTCTGCCAAGAAAGTCTGCCCTCCCCCCCAGTAAGGGTTACACTGCACCTACACAGCAAGCAGGAAAACGACCAAACACACAGCTCTTCACCACGCTGCAGCACCCTCAGCTTCCAGGTAAAAACCTGTCATAAGTGCTACCTGCCAGTGAGGTTTGCATCTGGAATCCTTGCAGGAGGAGGACAAAGTAATTATTTCTAATCCCAGCAAGCCCCAGGATGAGGAATGAGCCCAGCAAGACTGATGGCTGAGGCCATCCCACCCACGCAGACACACGCAGTGATGTTGTAAGGCCACTCCTTGTAAGGCCCATGTGAAGCTGGGCCATGGAATGCTTTCCATTCAGGGCAGGATTACTGGCAGCAGTGAGAAGCAGGAGTTCTGCCACCCCCACCCAGTGAGATGAACACCTAACTCTTTAGGAATAGCACCGTCATGACCAATGTGAAGGCCAGGCCATGACAGCACGAGCCAAGACAGCAGCCCTTGGCATAACCCCTGTAAGGCTGGACGATCCTGCACTTGTAAAGCACATCACTAGCATGCTCAAGCTACTGTGCTGGAGTCAAAACTGCAAGCTGCATGTCTCCCTTGGCTCAGAAAGCCATGAGACAGCACAGGAACGAACTCTTGTATCTGTCACAGCAGAGGCTTCTCAAGCTGCCGCAACACAGCACTTGCAGCGCACAATCCTGGCATCAGACTGGGAGCTGTTCTGAACAGCCTGTCCACATGTGCTGCCAGGAGCTGCTGCTGCGTGATGCAGCACTCACCTTCACGGGGCCATCGTTGCTGTCAGGGATGGGCTCTGATTTCAGGTACTTTTTCAGGTTTCCATCGAAGTAATCTTGCAGGAATCTCTCCAGAGCTTTCCCATCACGGCTGAAAGCAAAGTGACGTTTCGCAGCCATCATCACACACACAGCATGAGAGAGAAAACTTCCAAGGCTGATTTAAGCTCCTTCCACCCACAGAACAGATGCCACTTTTATCTCCGAGAGCATCAGCCTGGGGCTGGCTTGGAGGACCCCAGAGCAAGTGCAACGATGCCTTTAGGAGTTTTGACAGGAGGCTGGATGCACGTCCCATTCTAAGTTCTAGGCTTTCCAACACCCTTAAGGTTCTTTTCTCAAGAAGAAAGACACAACTATTTCCTGTGCCCTTTAATGCACCTCAGCACCTGGAATTAAACTCTCCACTTTATCTGTGTAGGAGGAGGGGCTGCAAACTCTCTCGAGGGCATGAAAATACTGAGCAGGAACCATTTTGACCCAGAAAACATTTTTTTTTTCAGCTGGAACACCCAGCTCTCCCGTTTCCTCCAAGCTGAGCAAGTACAGTCTGGTCTCAGACCCCGGACCAAAGTCCATCAAGCCAGAGGCAACTCTGCCAAGCTCAAACACTTACGAGAATTCCTCCTGCATGACGTATTTTTCCCCTTTAGCGGTTCTGATGGCGACCACCGGCGCCTCCCCCACGCTGCCGTCCAGACCAAACTCCGACAGCTCGTGGGCAAAGGTTTTCCGACTAGCAACAGCAAAGGACAGTTTGTGGCCAGCATCTAAGAACTTCTTTGCGATCATCATAACTCTGAGGGAAAAACACAAACAAGCCACAAAACACTAAGCATGGTTCCTTGGAAGGTTTTCTTCGGCGACGTTAACGGCTCCTGAGCTGAAGTGCACACTGGACAAAGGATTCAGTGGGGTGACGTGTTCTGCATCAGCAAGTCCTAGAGAAATGCTGTTGGGGAGCAGAAGAGCAAGCTTGTGTCTGTCGTGAAATGAAGCCTGTGCAAACACATGCTTTCACTCTTCCCCTCTCAGCACAACTGCCAGGGTCTCGGGCAGTGGGGAATGCAGAGGCCAGGATCCCACACAGCATCACAAAGGAAGTTCATGTCTAAGATCTAAGGATCCAAAACCAAGCAGGTGGGATTTCAAAGGACACACACTGCATGCTCTGGGGCAGCAGGGAGAGGGGCAGCAGGGCAGAGCCCCACCCCTACATACCTGTTGCGCCAGTAGTTGGAGCCCTTTGCGTTCTTCTCATAGTCCACATCGTAGTAAGCCACCAACAAGTCCTTCCCTTGGATCAAGTCTTTGTTGTCTTCAGTCATGTGTGGGCAGATGCCAAAGCTGTCAATGAGATGGATGTTATCAGCTTCACTTGCACTGCCCAGAACTCATCACCTCCCAGGAAGAGGTCTGATGCAGCACACTCATGTTTCCCACCCAAGAACACGACGTGCCAGTGACCAGCAAGACCTGCTGAAGACACACTTTGCCCACTCACATCTCACATCATTCTAAGCCAGATCTCCACCTCTAGCCACGTCACAGTGGCTGCATCTGACCCAAGTAAGGCCAAAGCTGTCACACTTCTGAGGAAGCTCAGTTTTCAAATGGAAGTGTGGTGGTTAGAACATGGAGAGTAAATGCCTACAGCCACGCCAGGATCCCCCCCACGGGAGATGGTGTGGCCTGACGGCAATTTTGGACACTGAGCAGGATGTGGCAGCAGTACCAGCTAGAGGAAACATGTCCTGACAAGGCTGAATCCAACTAGGACCAGTCTGTCACAGTCTCTGGACTGGAATCACTCACATGTTCTCCTGGATGAATTTCTTTATCTTGCCACTGGTGACTTTGTCCTCTGGGTACTTGATGGAGCTGTCCTCAAACTTGTTTGCCAGGCGTGGAGGCCGGAATAAGACTATGCCCCTGAGGGGAACAGGTGTTGTGAGTTAGTTCAGTGTATCCCTGGACTTCCAAGGATGGCAGCTGGCTGAGGTCAGAACCCAAGCTCCAGGGACTACCCACATTCACAGTTTGTAGCTTCAACACGACTGTCTAGTTTCTTGGTGGGATTACTGCCATTGACCTGTCAGACCCCTCTCCATTTTCACACAGGCCACAAGAAGAAATAAGAAACCCCACCAGACCAAAATGCCTCAGGTGAGAAACCTCCCAGCTGGAGGCCGACACTGACCCTCCAGAGCCAGCCACTATCGGCACCTTCCCACCTCAATTTAAAGACACAAAGCAGGACACGGCGCTAGCAGCTGGGGGAGGAGACACGACCTTCAGCTTCGCTCAGAAAGAGAACCCAGTGCCCCATGGGAGTCCAGTAATTTGTTCCAGATGTCTCCATCACAAGAAATCTTTGTGCTAAGTAACTTACTCTCCATCTTGCTCGTACTTCTGCAGCAGCTGCTCCTCGCTCGTGTGTGCGAAGCGGTAGTTATCTCGCAGGTTGTTGGCAGCTTTCATGAACTCTGAGTATGCATCACCAGACGCATCTGCAAAGAAGCCTGCAGCAGGAAGACAGATGGTGACCCCAAACCCCTGTCCAGCCCTCGCCATTCCCCTCCACAGTGCACTGAAAGCTCTGTCCTGAATCGGGTCCCCCAGTGCATTGTGTCCTGGCCTTCATCTTTCCTCTCGTTTGTATTGGGGCCTTTCTACATTCCCTTCCTTCCACCAGCAGGAGCCTGCCCAGCTCAGTCACTCGAGCAAGAGGCAGATGTCCTGCGAACACCAAGGAGCCCCTTTGTAACCACATGGCACTGCCAGTGACAGCAACTGCTGCTGGTGCTCAACACAGACAGGCTTGGGAGGGACACTCAGCCAGGGACACTGTGAGATCACACACAGGAAACCTGCTGCTGCCACGGGCAAACTGTGGCCAAACCACACCATGCTGACAGCTTCCCACTCCTCTCCAGCAGCCCAAAGCTACCTGCTGCCAGTAACCCAGAGAGATAGGCTGTGCCTGTGCCAGGAGGTCTGACAGGCAGCCAAACACTGACAGGGGAGGACAAAAGAAAACTGAAGTTGGAAGGGACGTCCAGAGGTGCCCAAGTGCAGCTTCCTGCCTCACAGTCAGATCAGGTTGCCCAGGGCTTTGTCCAGCTGAGTTCTGAAGACGTGCCTGTTTCCCAGTCCCTCTGGGACATGTCCCAGTCCCTCTGGGACACTTTCCAGCCCCTGAGCAGTCTCAGGGAGGAAACCCGTTCTGCTCGTGTCCAGCTGGACTTTCTCTTGCTACGGTTTGTGAGGCTGCTTCTCACCCTGCCATGGTGTAGGGGTCTGTCTCTCAGGTGTATGCCCTGGGGCATCTCCCAGAGCCGTTTCAGCGCTGCACTGGAGCTACTCACCCACCACTGAGGCATCTTTATCACCGATGAACTTCTCAAAGTCAGCCACGGCACTGAGAGCCACTGAAGCAGGTCCTGCCTGTTTCTTGAGGTGGCTGACAATCCCATCTTAAACAGAAAGGTAAACGATTAAAGCCATCTAGGGAGTCAAACTTCCCAAAAGCTGCTGCAGCAGAACCCATTTGCCTCTCCCACACAACAAACAGGATGTGGCTGTAAGGGATGCTCTAGACAGCCCGCCAGCGTCTCCCATGTCCTGCCTGTCAAGGGTACGGGGAGTTAAGAGATAACGTGGAAACCTTCACCTTTAAAAGACAGTCTTAAGGGATCATAAACATCCAGGGCTCTGCCAGTACAGAGTTCTGGAAAGGGCAATGCCTGGGCAAGGTGTGTGGGTGGGAACCTTCTTTCTATGTCTCAAGACATGTAACACCCCTGGTATGAGCCTGCAACACACGGATCTGCCCTCCAGCACCGTTTCAACAACCCAGATGCTTGCTGACAAACTCTTACCCGCTGTCCTGGGTCCATCGTAGGTTCCTGCCTCTTCTCCGTCCCGGAAAATCTTTAAGGTGGGATATCCACTGACTCCATACTTATTACAGGTGTTTGAGTTTGCTGTACAGTCAACCTAAAGGAAGGGAAACATTGCTACTCCGTGGTCACAAAGGAAAGCAGCTCTGCTGCTGCCTGTGCTGTCACACAAAGCCTAGAGAGTCTGAAAGAGCTCATCTGCCTTCACTGAGGCTGGATTCCTCTCACGTAGAGTCTAAGGATCCACAAAGCATCTACAAGACTGAAAGGCAGGGAGTAAAGAAGTGGGTAAGAGACAGCACGGGTGTAGTGACAGCCCCAGAAAAGCGTGTGAGAAAATACCGGAAAGATTAAGTAATTGTGAGCTTGGCCAGGCTGCACGCAGCAAACTACCAGAAACCAGCCCTGAAGTCTGCACAAAGGCTGCAGGGACAGGCTGACCTCGGCTGGGAGGGCGGCAGTCGTGTCAGCGGCGCTTCCCGGAAAAGAAGCGCCTGGTCTGGGAAGCACACGAGCGTTGTGGCAGGAAAGCGAGCCCTCGGACAACCACCCTCACCTTCCAAGCCACGGGACAGCACGAGGCAGTGTCTCAGAGCAGAGTGCACAGCTCAAAGCTGGCTCCTTCCCCCCGTCCTTTGTGCACCCGCCGCTCGCACCGTCCCTGCTGCCGCCCCCTGCCCGAGCGGCCGCAGCCCCCGCGGGGCCCGGCTTCCAGATCCTTCCCTGCCGTCTACGCCTTCGGAGGCGCGAAGCCCGTCACCGCCCCGAGGAGCCCCGCAGGGGCCCGAGCGCGCCCCAGGAGCCGGCTACAACGGCAGAGAGAGACCGCGCCGTCCCCGCCAGCCTCCCCCGGGGCGGCCCAGGGGAGCGGCCGCCGCTCACCTTCACGAGCGGCACGATCCCCTTCAGCCTGGTCGCCGCCGACTCGTACTCCGGCGCCAGCCGCTTGCAGTGCCCGCACCTGGGGGACGGGGGAGGTGAGTCCGGCGGGGAGCCCCGCGCCC
>WBNH01008828.1:1100-19211 GCA_013401255.1 Urocolius indicus | reverse complement strand
GAGTAAAATTGATGATTTAAGAACAGTGTAATAATGACAATAAAATTTAATGACAATAATAATATAAATATAATAATAGTTATGTAAAGGAATATAACAAAAAGAGAAAAAGAACCAGACCCCAAGAAACACAAGTGGTTCACAGTGCATTTGCTCGCCATTCACCAATCGATGCCCAGACCATCCTGAGCAGAGATCCACCCCTTCCAGTCAACTACCCTGAGTTTATATACTGAGCACGGTGTCCTATGGTATGGATAATGACTTTGGCTGGTCGAGGTCAGCTCTCCTGGCTCAGCTACCTCACAACTTTGTGTGCGTGTCCTTGCTGAAAATGACAAGTCCTTCACTTAAGACAAGGGCTACTTACCACTAACTTATCAGTGTGTTGTTAACATTATTCTCATACTAAATCCAAAACACAGCACTGTACCATCTACTAGGAAGAAATTTATCTCAGCCGAAAACAGAACAGAGAGGCATTTTCCACATATTTGGAAATATTGTACAGACTCTTATGGTAGTTCATAATAATCCTGAAATTACTTACAAACAGAGTTGCTTATACTTCTTTTCATATGTGAGAGAAAGGAAGTTAGTATATTTTAATACAGTTGAAGTTCATTAATTTAGAGAGCTACTTTTAGACATTCCTGGTACACTGGAATATTTTGTGGTTACAAGCTTTCCTCTGTGGGAAAATGGTTGCATGAGAAAAAGCACCTAGATGTTTTGCAGCTGACTGAGGAGGAATGTGTTAAACATCGCACACAGCGGGTGTAGCTGCTGGGGAGGCAAGGACATACTATCTTTGACTGTTGCAATTATACAATAACAAGTTGTTTTTGCAATAAGAAAGGCATGGGAAAAGCGGGAGGGACTGATCCTTTGTACATGCACCAATTAGGAGCTCAGCTTTGCACTATGTATGAGTTAATTAACTAGAGTATAAATATTGGGTAAGCACGATTAATAAACGAAGCTCGTTGATCACTCATATTGAGTGCCCGTGTCTTCCCTCCAATGTGACATTCCTCAGGTAGTTGCAGCTGTCTGTCAGATATCAAACATTCCCACTATATGAGGAAAGGCATAGAGTCTTCAATATTTTTTTTTCCAGAAACTTTAAAGGCTACCTTCCTCTAGTTCTCTCATAGCAACTGGTAGGGGAGCAAGATCTTACACACCAGAAATTGTCATCTTCCTCCAGGATGGTGGGCAACCTGTTTGCTCCCATGTGTGCATGTGCTGGAAGCAAGTAGGAGGAAGATTTGTAAAAATCTTTACTAGATTTCCAGTTAAATGTAGTGCCTCCTCTAGGTTCACATCTAGCTAGCTGTGGAATAATTTCAGTGCTGGACTGATTGTGGTAGGCATCTGGAAGATCTTGGACTGTAACGTGAGGGGTGAAGAGGAAGTGAAAGGGCTGGCACGGGATGGAGTGAGAGTAGATGCTTATGCTAGCAGATATATGCGCATAACATAAACAATAAAGCAGAAACTGAGCATCATCCATACTGTGTATGCAGTGATCTGTTCCCCTCAGTGGTCCATGAGCTGGGATACCAGACTGGACTGCCAGGTAGTGTTGTCAGCAATGGCAACAGACTGAAAATTTTATGACAGGAAGTTCTCAAGGTCTTGCATGGTGTGGCTGCTCTTCAGTGGCCTTCTCCACATTGCAGGCCTTCATACTCCTTTCTATGACTGCCTCTGGATGTGGCAACTGATTCAGCTTTAACTGAGGAAGTCTGAAATGTCTGTGAAAAGTACATAAATTACCTTCATGTGTGTGTACCATATTTGCTATATCTTTAACAGATTATTCCTCACCCCTAAAAACAGCAATTTCTTTTCAGCATGGAAAAATTAATGTTGAGTAATACTTACCTTTCCCTCCTGATAGTCTTTTTCTTCTAGAGAGTAAAGCATGTTATACTGTCTAAGATCTGTCACTTTTTTATAGATATTTACTCAATTTATAGCAAATATTTCCAGGAAATGCTCTATTATAAAAAATTTGAAACTCAGCTGGAAATTTAGCAAAGGAAATGAATTCAGAACTGTTTCTTAAATTAAGATCACTGCAATGATCGGTTAATACACAGCAGGTTTGCAGACATTTTTTCATTACTTTTTATCTTATGGAGACTGGCAGAAAGATTACAGAAAGAGAGTAACTTTGGTAGTAAAACTCAGAGACAATTTTAAGGCTCAAAAATAAAATTGATGTATACAGAATTCATATATTACCATGTATGTTTATATACAGTGTGTCAGGACTACCTATCACTTAAAAAAAAAAATTCTGGGTTTGATGACACAGAACCTTTAAAAAAAAAAGTTTTTGATCACAAAATTTTAGAGTACCTCTGTATGGGTCACACCTTCAGAAGCCTGGCACCACAATATGTATCCTCATGTTTGTGTGGAAAAAAAATAACCACGTTTGGCAGTGTTGAATGACTGAACACTGCCTGCAAGAAATAGAAGATGTTTCCTGATTTATTTCAATTGCTTTTAATCATACTATTCCCTACCTCACAAGATGTTGGAACAGCTGTCCCACTGATGTGTATGGCCTGGCTTTTCTGCTCAAACACTGTCCATTGCTCCTGTTTTGAACTGCTCTCTGGGGAAGCTCCTCACTTAATTGGCACAAGCAGCACTTGATTTCAGAGGAGTAATTCTCATTTAGAAAAGGTCATTTATTTCTTCCTTTACAGAAAGTATTGGTAGAAGGGATGCATCCAGTTCGGGCTAAGTAATCTGGAACGAATCTGAAGCAAAGGTGTCATGGTTTAGCAAGGAGTTGCTTTTGCTTGGTAACAGGGGAGCGGGTTGCAGTGAAGACCCGGTAAAAGTTTTTTTAGACTCTCCCCCGACTCCTGGGTTCAGACCCACCCCCCGGCCTGGCTGGGCCAATCTGGCGCCTCTGCGATCACTATTTAGGGACGGGAATTTGAGGTGCCAGGCAGGAGGTGTAAGAGTGGTACAAGATGGAGGCGACCATGCGGACCCCACAGTCGGAGAAGGAGGAAGGATGGAGCATCAGACCAGAGACCCCTCTGCAAGCCGTGGTGAGAGTGCAGCCGGTACCCCTGCAACCTATGGATCAGCAGCAGCAACTTCATGTGAGTGTGCCCGGACGGGCCAGAGACTGTGTGGGGGAGGCGGTCATGGCACAGGACATGCTGGAGAGCCTGTGCACCGCAGAGCAGCCCCACACGAGAGGCAGAGAGGAGCAGCAACTTTTGGGACAAATGAGCATCGGTACAGCCCGTGCAGGGCTTTGGGACAAATGTGCGTCGGTGCAGCCCGTGCAGGGCTGCCATGTGTGTGTGGTACCTCACGGACTTGCAAGGAGGACTGGTGCGGAACCCACTTGCCCTGAGGTGAGACAAACGGCAGAAGCCACCAGGAACGGACTGACTGAAACCCCCACTCCCTGCCCCCCTGGGCCGTTCAGGGGGGCCGGAGGTATAAAACACCGGGATCAGGGCTCTGAGCCCGGGAAGAGGAGAGGGGTGGGGAGCAGGTGGTCTTAAAGGGCTGGTCGGACTCTTCATCTCTGTACCATTCTGTGTTGTTTTGTTTTGGTTCTGGTTTTTGGGGTTTTATGTTTTAGTTGGTATTAAATTAATTTCTGTTTTATTCCCCAAGACGAGTAGCCTGGTCTGTTTTGTCCTGCACCTTAAGCGGCAATTAAGCTCTCCCTGCCCTTTAGCAATCCTTAAGTCTTCGGTACTTGAGGCTAATCGTGGTCTTTTGTTCCCTGATGGGCCTAAACCACGACAAAAGGTAAAGTGTTCTGTTAAATTATTAGCCAGTGAATGTTTTCCTCTGAAGTAAAACCTCAGGTTTTTATGAAGTTCTTTACAATTGTTTAGATGTGGAGGACTTTGTGTGCTGTTGCACTGTTTTGAAAAAACTTAGAAAAGACAGTCTGTTTTTGGTTTTGGATTGCCTAAAGACAGATCATCTTGGAAATGTAGTTTCACTGGCAGTTAGTTCTGTTCAGCCACAAACATGATGAAAGTTTGGCTAATTTGGACATGTGTTCATTGGATTTATCATCTTGATTTTCTGAAGTTGTTAGACCTACAGGCTGCATGATATTAGAATTCTATGTTGAATATTAGTAAGGACTGCAAATGTTCTAAAACTATATTTTAACTTTCATATGCAGGCTTTTATTTTTTTTAGAAAATTCCAAACAAACAAAAAACCCCCATAAGAAATTAATAAAAGATGAGTGCTTATAAATAGCTGCAATTTTATCCAAATAAGCATGAGAAGACATCCAAAGAATTTAGAGTTTTTGGATAAATGTTGATGTTATTTTTTAATTTATCAATCAAATTTTGCAATTTTGAAGCAGCTTTCAACCTAACAAATAATTTCCAGATTTACTATTGGCGCAGTGTTTTACAAATAAGTTTTCAAACTTATTTCTGTCATAGAGTAATAAAGAAAATACTGCATTCTTTTTCACCATTTTTTTCATATGTGTCTTTTTTTGACAGTTTGGAGTTTAGAAAAAAAAAAATTATTTTCTGTTTGGTTTGGCCCTGCTAGCAAAGAAGAACCACGACAATCTATCGCTTGGTGCACCCATTCAATCCCACCCTTGTTAGGATAGCAGAGGCTCCAGCAAAATGGGAGTAAAAAGATAAGAAAGGTTGTTGTGGATTGAGACAAGGGCAGGGAGGGCTCACTGCCAATTACGGTGCTGGGCAAAACAAACTCCAGTACTCGACTTAGAGTGGAAAGTAGGAAAGTTTATTTTGCAAGAAACAGAATGGAATAAAAGCAAAAAGGGAGTAGGATGATGAGAAAATTACAACCAGCACTTTCCCTCCACCATCGCTCAATTTTTTCCCAGCCCAGTTCACTGCTCTCCATATCTACCTCCTCCTCACTCAACGGCTTGGCAGCGTGGGGGTAGGGAATGGGAGATGTGGTCAGTCTCTCACAGATGGGCTCTGCTTCTGTCTTCTCAGATGAGGGTGACTCCTGGCATTCTTCCCCTGCTCCAACCCGGGGATCCTCCCCCGGAACACAGTCCTTAACAGACTTCTCTGGTGTGGGTTGTTCCCTGCAGCTGTGGCTTCTTCCAGCACAGGGTCCCTCACACGGGACACAGTCCTTGGTGAATATCTCTGACGTGGATTCTTTGCCACAGTTGCAGCTTCTGCAGATACAGGGTCATTCCCTCCGGTCACAGCCTCTTCTGGGCATAAGTTTAATGAGCTGCTTTGTCATGCGTTCCTCCCCACAGTTACAGCTTCTGTCCCTTTCCACGGGACATGGCCTCTTCCAGCCATAATTTTAAAGAAGAAAATCTTGCCCCTGGCTCGGGGTTTATAGTGAAGTGATTGAATCCCTCCCATAGGACATGGCCTCCTCCGGCCACAGTCGCTGTCTCTGGCACAGGGCCTTTAACGAAGGGAATCACTGCCCCTGTCTCGGGGTTCTTAGCAAAATGGGACTTTGCCCCTGACACAGGGTCTTTATCAGAATAAGTCTCTACCGCTGATGTGGGGGTCTTTAAACAAATGAAAACAAATTACTGCTTCATCAGTTCTTTCTGTAGAATGTAGGGTAGTCTCTGCTCCACTACGCTTCCTCCTCTCTTTCATCACTGGCCTTGGAGTCTGTGCCATCCAGAAAAGAAGAAGGGACAGAAAGAAGGAAGAAATAGGAAGAAACCTCCTCTTCCGGCTTAAAAAGTGATCACTTAAAAAGTGATTGTAGAGGCATCTAATTGGCTCAGCACTAGAAGTGGGTCTGGCTCAGAGCTGGAGTGAGTTTCAAGCAACTTCATACAGAAGCCATGTTTACAGCCCTGTACCTCTTACCAGAAAAGACTGTCATGTCAAACCATGACATTTTCTTACATACTAGACAAGATAAGAAAATCTGAAACAGTGCCAGAATCCTATTGATTAAATGTCATGCTTTTAGCCTTTTTTTGTACAGATAGGTTTGGTTCATATAGAACTGAAAGAGTTCATGACTTGTAAGAAATCTCATCCATCTTCATATGAAAAATTTGCTTTCAATTTTCCCACTGGTTTTGAATTCCAGCTTTTTTACTACAGAAAAAAAAAATGGTTTGCATGAGAACAGTTTGTGTAATCTTTATGTAGCAATTTTCATGTAATCTTTCCTTCAGTTTCCTAAGTTCATTATTGCTTGAATTTTTTGTTGTGCTTCTGACAGCACTGCTCATTTCATTTTAATGACCTGTCATCCTCTTTTGACTGCATTGATGGCCACTACTCATCTATTTTTTCTGCGTTATTTGCTATATACTCAATACCATAATATAGGAGTATATCCCTAACACTGTGATAGTCAGCAGCTATCACAGGCTAGGCAGGCGTATGGAGCGCTTTCAGGTGGAGAAACAGAATATTTAGGTATATTGCTGATCAAAAGATACAAAAAAGATTTCATTTACAGAAGATGAGAACAATGAGGTTTTATTTATGTAGGTTAAGCTATGAATAAGAAACACTCAGGGGGCTATTTGTTGCCTGTAATGATAGCAAGATATTTTGAAGCCTTGCCCAGCCTCTCATAGTGAGATTTGATAAAGCAAACACATGAACAACTGTCAGAGAAGAGGCAGAGACTACTCCCAATTAGAAGAGCCAAAATCACATGGTTTAGGCTTAGGAAAGGGGAAAATCTGGCTGTTCTGCTTCCTTGGCAAGGTTTGATATGAAAGACTACCATAATTTCATTCTCTTGGCCTGATCTTCCACAACTATTGCTGTCAATTCTCAGCACTGAAGTCCAGACTCTGTTGACGAATGTATCCTCATTCAGCTGCTCCTGCAATCAGTTTCTGTTACCAGTCTCACTTTGACAGCTTACCAAGGCTCTGTAAATGACAATTAGCACAGAGTACACAAAAAAAAAAAAAAAAAACCCCAAAAAAAACCAAAACAAAAAGATGCCAAGGTAGGACAATCCTCTCTTTTGAGTTAAAATGGTGTGAATACTTGATGATTTGAGAAAAATTACTATATTAATCTGGCAGGTTCTGTGTCCATTATAGCTTTTTCAGTGTAAATGCACATCTGAAAGAAAAAGTTGTAATAGTCAGCAAAATTGTAGAGCTTAAAAACTAAAACAAGTCAAAGAAATAAATGATGCTGCAAGTATTCATGCTTTGGATAATGATACTTCTGTTCTGCATATGACACCTTAAAAAACATTCTGTTTTAACAATCCAGCAAGCTCTCTAGCTAAGTGGTCTACTTCATTCTCAGTGTTCATATAGACAGGTCTCTAGCATCTGTAGACCAGCCCATTTTTCTCCTTCTAGTAGCTGTTGCAAATATATATGCTTATAGATATTCAAATAAGTTTGCCTGCTATTGGAGAATGTAGATGCATTTCAGATTACTTAATTTTCCCATTCAAAAAGTTGATTAAAGAAGCTCTTTGTGAAAACATTTATTGGTACTTTATCTTCCTATGAATTCTCAGACAAGATACTTGAATCCTATGAGCCTTAGATTCTTGACTAGATGTCATGGTTTTGCCCAGTCAGCAATGAAGCACCACGACAGTCTCTTACTCAGTGTCCCCCATTCACTCCCACCCTCCTTAGGATGGTGGAGGCCCCAGCAAAATGGGAGGAAAGAAAGATACCCAAGGATGTTGTGGATTGAGACAATAGAAGGGAGGGCTTACTGTCAATTACAGTTCCAGGCAAAACGGACACTACTAGTTAGAGTTAGAGAGGAAAGTAAGGAAAGTTTATTCTACTACCTACAAGAAACAGAACAGAAAACAAAACCAGAGCAGAATGATGAGAAAAATACAACCAGCACTTGAAGATCTCCCTCCCCTATCCTTCCCTTCTTCCTGGATATCTCTACCTCCTCCTGCCTCAATGGCTCGGGGGGATAGGGAATGGGGGATGTGGTCAGTCTCTCACAGATGGTCTCTGCTGCTTCTCTCTTCTCAGAGAAGGATGACTCCTCACATTCTTCCCCTGCTCTGATACAGGGCCCCTCACACGGGACACAGTCCTTCATGAACTTCTCCGGCGTGGGTTCTTCCCAACAATTGCAGCTTCTGTAAATACAAGGTCCCCGCCTTGAGACTCAGCCTCCTCTGGGCATAATTGCTGTCCCTGATGTGGGGTCTTTAAAGAAGTGGGTCACTGACTTGATGTGGATTCTTTGGAAAAGCACAAACAAATTACTGCTTCACCAGTCCTGTCTGTAGGATGCAGGGGAGTCTCTGCTCCAGCACATCTCCTCCTCTCTTTCTTTACTGACTGTGGGGTCCACAGGGTTGCTTCTCTCTTTCTCCCAAATCCATGCACCATCACTAACCAGAAAAGAAGGAAGAAGAAGAGCAAGAAGGAACAGGAAGAAGCCTCCTTTTATAGCTTCTTCTTAAAAAGTGATTATGGAGATGTCTCATTGGCTCAGCCCCAGAAGTCAGTCTGGCTCAGAGCTAGGGAGCATTTTGAGCAGCTTCTTATGGGAGCCATCTTTACAGCCCTTTCCCCATTATCAGAAATGTCTTCATGTCAAACAGTGACACCCTTAGAGGAGCTCTGGCTTGCTTTATTAGAACATTTTGTCATCAAGAGGAGAAATATTACTTTTGTTAGTATGTTTCTACGTAGGACTCTATACCACTCTGTGATGCTAAATCATTGAATTCAGTACTGAATATGCTTAAAAATGTTCTCATTTTTCAATATTCTTTTAAAATTAGATCTGTTTATTTTTATCCTTTGTTTTTAAACTGTGTTTTACTTATGCAAGCTTCCCTTCTTGTTTGCTCATCCTTAGGTTTGTATAAACCTAAGGCTTAGGCTTAGTTTTGTAAAAAATCATTTATTGTCAATATAAACATAAAATATAAACACATATGTAAATAAAATTTGTGTGTGAATTGTCTCTATAAGCTACAGGGTTGTGTGAATAAAAAGGATGCTTTTTTTTTTTTTTGGTGATATTTGATTGCTTAATTGAGAAATGCTTCATTAAATCATCTAGACAATTTGTAACAAAGGGAATAGATTTCCTCAAAGCACAAAATCATCATATGCCAGAATAATCCTTGCCTTTCACTGTGGATACTGTGGGTATTATTACATTCATTGGTATGCTGGTACCATGACTTCCAGCATGCTCCTGTCTCTCTGGGAGCATAAACCAAAGTCTCCTACGACCAGAGGAAGTTCATAACACAGGGAATAACAATGTGTTCATGAAAATGGCTGTAATTGTCTTTTCTTAACTTGGTTCTACCTGCTAAAAAATCCTAATTTATTTATTAGAGCTGGGACTGGAACTGTGACTCTGAGAAAATATTGTAACCATCAGATTTTGCAGTAATTTTCTCTCTTCCATGCCTCATTAACCACTGATATTTTTTGAGTTTTAAATACTAACAGATATTTGCTTTTAGGTGAGCAAACAGAGTCAAAGCTTCTGCCTGCTTCTTGAAAGGTTGTTATTTCAAAATGTATCTTTAGCTGTGGCTTTGGTACTCTGGAAATGAAAGCTGATTCGATCCAAAACAGTTCTCTCTCATGTAATGTGTAGAAAATATTTTGAGCTACACATTTAATTAAAAATAATGAAAAGTATATCAAGTTGTAAATGGGAAGGTCTTTAAAACATCTTGTATCCTGGAGTTGACTCTAGCATCTATTTGAAATTGACTAAAGAGATAAATAGAAGCCTTTCTGATGTATCATGCAGCTCATACATGCCATATGATGCCTCTTGCTTTGTAAATTAAAACAAATTTTTTTTTGTCTTTCTCAAACAGGTATTAGAGGAGGAAAAAAGATAAAAGAATAAAAGGAAAGGAACTTGGAAAGGTAAATATTAATACTTTGCATGTGTGATGATCAGCGGAAAAAGGTGTATACACTGCCTGTGAAGAAGAGAAGCAATAACCCTTATCTGTAAATCTGTTTGATGTGAGATCTCAGTCTTTTATATATTTTCCTCAATTTCCTCTGTTTGTCCCTTTTAAATATTTTTGTCTTTGGAATAATGTGAAAAAATTTTGAGATAGGTAAGAAGATATTTTTGGGACCAGGGTCTTTGATGTCAATTGGCAAACCAAGTTGTAACCTTACTGAAATATTGGTTTATTTATCATACGGCAACACAAACACATAGGAGACATTTGAGTATTTCACCACTCACATTCTAACCTGATGAAAATTTTCTTTGGCTTAAAATGAGCCAAATGCAAACTGACAATAAAAAAGGTACAACATGGTTGGCTTATTTTTCTACCAACTGGCTTATTCACCTGCTGTAAGAAATATTCTTGCAGTACTTGGGTGCAGAGTTAAGTCTTGCTTGCAGATATAGTGGCATTAATTTTTACTCTATCTGGTACTTCTTTTATGCAGAAATCACTAAAAATTGATTTCTGAGAAAAAATACATAATATTGGTAAAATAATATTAATGCTAGAAAGCCAGCTAAACCCATTACTTATGGTGCTCTGGAACTATATACCACATTAAGATTTTACCTCTTGAAACCATACCGTGATCTAGCCATCTTTCTTAGGAGAAAACAAAATTCCTTTTTGGACTCCCTTTCCTGTACAAACAAATTTGCATTCACTGCTAGTTGTCAAATGTAGACCATGGGAATCAAATCCCTAAATATCTAAAGACTATTTGGACAGGGTCAATCCAGTCTCTCAACTTTTATGATCTTCACAGAAAAAGAAATGTGTAGTTTATTTTTTTTCCTGCTTTTCTGCAATTTCACTGTTGATTAGAGAGATGTATTGAGGGGTGTGAAAGCAGCAAAATAGATACATATATACACACATGTATAAAACCCTCATTTTGAAAAAAAAGTTGAAGTGACAGCTAAGTAACAGCACACAAGTTCCAACACTAATCTTGTTGTATTGTTATTAGAACTGATAGTGAAGCAAAGGACAGCTCCTCACTCCTCCTCCACACCTTTTCCCCTGACCTCTGGTGAGATGGAGAGGACAAAAGACAACCAAGGGCTCTGTGGATCAGGACAGGGACAAGGAGGGCACACTTGCAGATTATGGTCCCAGACAAACTTGACTACCTGACTTGGGGAAGAGAACACTGTCAGTTTAATTCACCACCAACTAGAAATAGAACAGATAAACCCTAAAACACAGTAGGATGATAAAAAATGACCAGCATTTTAAGATCTTATATAGGGTCCCCCTTGAGCTGCCACCAGATCTCAGCTCCACTGTTACCCTCCATGAATTCCAGGCAAACAGCTGTCATCTTACTATGGGATGCAGAGGAGTCTCTGCTCCAGCACATGTCCTCCCCTCCTCCCTCCCTGTCCTTGGAGTCTGAATATTCATTTCTCTCTCATTCCATTCCTTCAACCACCTCCACCCTTCCCTACTAGTTTCTCCTCTTTAAAAAGTGATCACAGAAGTACTCAATTGGCTTAACCCCAGAAGTGAATCTGACTCAGAGCTGGTGAAAGTTGTGAGTAACTTGTTACAAAGGACCCTGTTACCAAAAATGGCTCTGCATTGGCTCTAACACATTTGTCTATACAAATATCATCACTTGACTCTAGGCTGCTTCCTGAAACTAAGCTGTTTTAAACTGAATTAAGAAAAAACGATGCCTAGGCTTTAAGATCTGCTTAATTTTGCGAAGATGATTGTCTAAGGCTGCAGTTTGTTACTTTGCTTGTTACTTTACAGCTCCAGAAACAAAGAAAAGGATGATGTGATAGTTTAACATGAGTCAAGTCTTGGGCCACAGTTAAACTGACAAATAAAAGTCACATTCTGAAATCTTCATATCCAAAAGTGGATAAAATTTGTTCTTATTAACAGCCACAAGAAAATTAATTGGATATTAAAAATATGGATTATAGGAATGCTTAGAAAAGCTCATGAAACCAAGATGTATTTTAATGAGAAGAAAGGAAAAAAAGAACTAATGTAAGCATAATAAAATAATTAAATTTTACCAATAGAATTGTGATTACTGATAAAATTGTAATATAAAATTACTGATAGAATTGTACTAAAGATTTAAGTCACTACTAGCAGAATGTTGTCTATCCCAGTGAATAAACCAGTTATATCTAGTTTCTAAATAGCTGATATATCTTAAAGACAAAGAAATGCCAGGTAACTCCAACACGTTATGAAAGTACATATGCACAAAATAAAACTGAAAATGATATGTTCTTCAATCTGTTCATAAGGACCATAACATTGTTTTTGCTGTCTGTCATAGTTTATAAAGCTCAAGAAAGTCTTTTCAGAAAACTTAGAAGGAAACTATATGGAAAGAAAGGAATACGTGAAGTTTTAGATAGGAAGACAAACGAGGCAAGATGATATATGATACATTGCAATAGAGTTTTTAAAAAAACCCATATATTCCTACACAAAATTTTATCATGAAACAGTTTCCATAATTTTCTACATTAAAGATAGAAAAAATTATTTTGGATTGAAACCAGTGAAATAGACTAGTATAGCCTGTTTGTCTATGTAATCTTCCAAATCTTGCTTTCTACAGAGACAGAAAAATGAAATTGTAAATTCTTGAGTAAAGGATTCTTCTACATCAGCAGGACCAACAGAGCAGCATTCTTTCTATCTTCACCCCATGTTTAAATTTCAAAAGTGTGTGTATATTTGCACAAATACATTTTAATTTTAAGAAGAAGAAAAGAAAAAGAAGCTAAGACAGGGAAATTGCAAACCTCTCAAGTGTCAAACCCAAACATATTTTTTTTCATAAAAGCTGCATCTTCTACAAGTATATGAACTGTGTATATAGGGATAAAAGTTGAATATTCTAATTGGCTGTGATTTCTTTTTTTCACCTCGGTGTGAATCTGTCCCTGCAGTGCAAACTCAGTGGCAGAAGATGGGTAAACATCAACAGGTGCTGCTTGAATCTGTGAAATTCAAATATCTATCAAGTATTAGGCAGGAAATGATTTCACACAAAGCTAAAGCCTTGAGGGGTTCAGAATAAGTATTCACCCGAGTCCAGTAATAGATGATCAGCTGTTTAGGAATCACCATGGGTTGGTTTTTGAAGGAGCTGACCAACTAGATCTTGGATGGCAAGCGTTGCAGCTAATTTATTGCAGTCAGAATCGTGTCCTGGAATTTGTACCTGATGGAGTTTATTTAGAGGCCTGTGAACTATTAAGCCATTACTTTTGCTGTATGTGGAATAAAACTAATTTGAAAACTAATTATTTTTCTATTCCTTAAAAAAAGTTCAGAAATGTTGACTGGAATTTTTTCCTCTATGATCTTCTTTTCATCTGTTTTCTGAATACTGTTACAATATACAAGATTTCAGGGTACATATCTGTAACAACAAATGTTGAGTTTGAAATCCAAGGAGTTTGGTATGTTCACATTGTGAGAAATGTTCAGGTAGAATAGGCAGAGAGGAACAGTATGTGTGTTTCTACTTTTGAAACCTTGAGACCTCAGGGAACTATTCTCCCTCTCTGACCAGTTTCAAAGTTACTGAATTCATCATAATGTTGTATTTTATTTATTCGAGGAAGTGTAAATGCTTATGTGCAGAATGATTTAAGGGCTTGTGGCTTAAAAAATTGTGGCCTAGGCTACTACCAGGAAATTTTAGGGACACAAAACAGAAGCTGTCCCTGGGTAAATTCTTTAAGTACTCAGGAATAAGCCAATGTCCCAGTAAGTGGACATTTTGATAGTCTCAGGGTATTTTTTTACGACACCTGATTCTGTCATTCTAAGACAGTCCATTTATATTCTGAGTCTCAGTTTTGAAATACTGTGTAGAAGACACATAGGATCATAGGGTTTTGTTAAATTTGAGATTTAATCCAGCTAAGTTTTTGAAGATTGCAAGCTAACATGCTGATCTTCAGATGGATATAATTAAATTTTGGGGTTTACTTGCACCTTCTAGGATACAGGCATAGTTTTTGTCCTCACTGTAAACTTTATTGTCAGCTATGGTTCTTAGTAGTCTAAATGACACAGAATAACACAATGCTGTTATCAGTATGTTCTTTACCGAAATTATTTACTGTGCAAGACTGTTAAATTTGCCAAGGTAGGCTACAATAGAAGTAGCAGCTTCAGTTTTAAATTACGATTTCATAGATGTAGACATATTGGATCTATTCTTCCCAAAATAATGTCACATTTTGCAGATCTTTTCAATATCACTTCCTTCTGAAGAACATATCCTTATTCTGCAGCACTAGTACTGTTTTATACATAATACTGTTACTGAAAAGCGGAAGTAATGGTGTTAATTTTGCACAGAATTTCTTGTATGCTTAGTTTATGGATGTTAAAAGTACTGCCTGTGTTTAAACATAAGCACCTGGAAGATTTAAAGGAGCCCTGCAACTAAAAAACGGAAAAAGATTCTTTCAAATCAGTTAAGAAAGTCACATTGTAAATGTTGAAACTTTTCAACAGGATAAAAATAAAATAAGTTTTACTTGGAAACTTTGGGCATTCTCACTCAGAACGGAATGTTTTCATCTTCAATACCTAAAAACCCTTTCCTTTACTATTTTTTTTAATTGTATTTTTAAAGGCCAATTTTATGCTGCTGCAGAAAGTATATTTGTAACAACTAGTCTGTTATTTAAAAAACCAAATTACATCACTTCACATCCACACCATAGTAATTATCATTGTTGTTGTTCATTTGCTACAAGTCTCTAGGCACTTTTTAACCCATTTGTTGAGATCATTTCAGTGTCCATATACTCTGCAAACTATTTTTGTAGTGTACTTTACAACAAGCTTCACATAAGTCTACTATCTTTTTTCCCTTGTGACCATTTAAGTTCTTAAAAATCAATAATAAAAATTTGTTGCAGTAAACTTACTTTGTCTCATTTCAGAAAATTTCAATACTTACAAAGTAGGTTTTGCCTAACTAAAATTTTAAATATATCTTAATTGGATGATAATAAAATTCTTTAGTGACAATCCAGAATTTTGTGTTTTGTCCTAAGTCCACATCTTGAAAGAACGACTTCTGTTTAAAGAGAAGTAAATCTACAAACAATAATTTAAGGAATTATACAACCTAACTTAGATATTTTTTGAGAGTTAAAGCTCATCTATTATTTCTGAAATGCTTTTAATATATGGACCAGGATAGAGAAAACCAAGAGGAGAATTAGAGGGATAAAAATTTCAAAACATCCTTCAGTGGAAACAATAACCAAAGTTATGATAAAGCTGAAGAAAGAAATATATTTGTTTAGACTGCCTTCACCAACTGAAATAGGTTGTTGTGACATAATTACTGAAGTGGCCTGGAAATTAAAACTTACATTAAAACTCACATTAAAACTCACTTAAAAATATGACACTGCTCACCAATTATGGAATGGTATAAAATGGATTGAGACAAGGGCAGGGAGGGCTCACTGCCAATAAACGGTTCTGGGCAAAACAGACTCCAGTACTCGAGTACTTAGAGAGGAAAGTAGGAAAATTTATTCTACAAGAAACAGAATGGAATAAAAGCAAAAGAGANGAGTCCACGTGGTTGTTTCTCTCACTGTTCCTACTCCTTGCACCACCACCAGCCAGAAGAAGAAAGGACAGAAGAAGGAAGAAGTAGGAAAAAGATGGAGGAAAGCAACCTCCTCTTCTGGCTTCTTCTTAAAAAGTGATCATGGAGGCGTCTAATTGGCTCAGCCCCAGAAGTGGATCTGGCTCAGAGCTGAAGAGAGTTCCAAACAACTTCTTTCAGGTGCCATCTTTACAGCCCCTTCACCCTTACCAGAAAAGGCTGTCATGTCAAATCACGACACTGTTGCATTACTGTTTAAGTAGCTGGTTGTCACAGTTTCTCACTGATTGCAACCAAAACTTAGAGTGTGGCCATGCTAGTTCATGAGCATGACTAGACTGAAGGTGTTGCCCACTATCAGTGTATCCAGAATTGTGGTAGTTCACAGAAGGTGGACATGACTAGAAGGTTCACATGAAGGTGACATGATTATGGCAAATTGGGCATCACTCAGAATGTACACCTAGCTACATCTAACCTCCCACCTCAATGAGGAGAGATAGAAGGCAAGGGGATTTATTTTCTTCTAGACTCTGTCCCCTTTTAATGTTATAGTTGTCTTCAATTTGATCTAAATCACACAAAAAAATGTCCACACACGTGAACCTATCCTAATACTTTAAAATAGCAAAATCACTGCTTTGGCTGAAATTGCTCCACTATATACAGAAACTGAATGAAAGGGTATTGTTTCTTTTCATTATTATCCAGTGCAAATGGCAAATTTGAACAAAGAGCAAAGGCAAGTGTATGGACAGTGATTAACATTTAAGGTTCATTGAAGGTTTCTGAATACCACAGTTATAGTTATATTTCAGTTATGAAACTCAAAAATAAATAAGGAACATGCCATTTTCCTGTGCCTAATGATTTTAATTTTTTTCCTCTGTTACTATGGCTACTGTAAAGTTTGCTATACTGCTATAAAGACTGATTGCCCCATATTCCTGAGTAATAACCACAGCTATTTGGCATGAAGAATACAGATTGCTGTAAAATCACAGGTTTCCTCAGTTAACATTGAAGGGCATAATCTAAGAGCTGTTAAAACTAGATGTTCTTTTAGCTTTGTGGGCATGTACAGGTCATAATAATCACCAGCACTTTGTCATGTTTAAATCATCTCAGGAGGAGACAGCTGTGCAAACTATATGCAAACATACACACAGAGACCAGCTTATTAAATAAAAGTATTCTGTGGTGAAGCTTATGTTTTACTGTTTTTTTCTTTCTATAAATTGGTATTTTGATGATGATTTGAAAGCTCTCTGGAGGAAAGTAAGAGATAGTCTAACAATAAGAAAAGTACCTTTCGCACAGCATTCGAGTAGATTAAATGCCGTCAAAAGCTTTTCCAGTCAATTACATTGCGCAAATTTATAAGGAATCGGGGCTCTTTCTGAACTGAGTTTCAGATTGGTCTCTGTAGAGTATTACAAGAGGGCAATAGGCTCACTGAAAGTGAAAAGTTTGCAGTAGGCAAACAAATTTGCTAGGAGAGCACAAAAATAGAGAGAAGACTACACTGCTGTACAAGCATTTACTACCTTTTCTCTCCTTGCTTAAGAACCTTTTGACTCCAATGACCAGTTTCAACTGAGTTTGACTCTCTGAGTCTCATGAAGTTCCTATAGAGTTTATGAAAGTAGACAGTCAGGAAGAGGGAAGATTTTGTTGTTGCCCTTTCTAAAAGAAAACATGCAGTAACATTGGTGTTTTTATTAAATCCACATGAGAGAGAGAGAGAACCATCATAATGCAAAGCAGACAATAATAGCTCATATAGAACTTGTTCTGTTTACAGTTACAAATGCTACCAAATAATCTAGATGAATGTATAGGCCTCAGTTCTCTCTCAGTTTTACTATTTTTATGTCCAGTTAACAACTTTGATCTCAGTATATGTTCACTAAATATATTCATAAAAAGGGAGTCCACTGTCACTACTTTCACTTATACATTTTACAGCTAAAGAAGAATGCAGTGATTTTTATTTTATTGCATTTTGAAGGAACTGAAAGATTTTAGAAACTACTTATAAAAACTGGATCATGAGAAAATCCTGATTTCAGAGTTGGTCCCAATTTATCAATGCCACTGAAACATCATTGTTTTATTCCTCATACTGAGAAATCTTCTTTAGACCTATTGGTTGTAAAGCACATTAAGTATACTTCTGAGACCATACTGGTGAAATTTCCTTCATGCTCAGCCACTTCATACTTTCTCACCATATGATACATACTCCAAGTCTCCTGTTATTAAAAAAAATAAAATAAAAAAAATCGATATATGTGGGTTTCTTTGTCACTCCTTCTCACTTACTTTTAAGGATGAAGACACAATACAAGATTTTCTTTCCAAATCAATTTCCTTTGCAGTACAGAGTGGAACAGTGCTGAACAGCCTCTGTAATCTTATAATTATTTGGAAAAATATCTTTCCTTTCCTTTCCTTTCCTTTCCTTTCCTTTCCTTTCCTTTCCTTTCCTTTCCTTTCCTTTCCTTTCCTTT
>WBNH01008827.1:0-66555 GCA_013401255.1 Urocolius indicus | reverse complement strand
TACCATCAAAATAAGGGATGCCCTATTCTCAGCCATTGTCAGACAGGAAGACGTAAGCCCATACTTTTAATCTTCAATGGAAGACGGTAGAGAAACAGCAGGGAACATTTTCTTTTTTTAAAGATCTCATTCTTGAATGCATTCTGCCACTGCCCAAAGTTATGTTTGGGTAAATTACTTGTTCTAGAGATTTCTGTTTTCCTGGCAATTAAGTGAGAAAATAATAATTATTGTTGCAGTTAACAATTACTGCTTCTGTTAATAATTATCATAATACTCTATCAGACAAAACTGTTCTGATTTAGGCAGAAGCATGGAATTGTCGACAAGGCAAAGTTTCTGGAAATGAAATGAGTTTTAGAACAAATTATATTTGCTTATGAGACAATGAAATGGAAGGAGTGTATATGCCAAACTGATGATTAGGCTATAAAAAGACTCAACAATAACTAATTCTTATATAATAAGATGCATTTATTTATAAGGGTACGAAGCATGAAAAGTTCTTAGTGTTGCCGACTAGATACTAGAGAGTGAATATAAGGCTGTCTTGATCACAAGGTCTTTTTAGAAACATGATTAAATCATGGTACACATAACAAATAAATCTTTTATTACTGGAAAATTATTTCATCTAGCACGTAAAATTGCTGGAAGAGTCCTTTCTTAATTACAAATTTTACTCAGTTGTTTGGTAACATCATGCAAATGTTTCCTTAGAAGAACAAGCTTTGCCAAACTAAATTGGCAAATTGGAAAACATGGTCAAAGTAGCTTTCAGAAATGTGTTCTAGGTGTAAGCTGCAAAAAAGTGAATGATCGCAGACTCAGATATGTCAGATGGCTATCAGTTGCTTTAGTACAAAATGATCTTGTGCTTGAAAATTTAACTGAGACTTATTAAGGCCACATTATCTAAGAATTGATGTATAAGTCTTGGGTGAAATCATAAAATAATTCCAATCTAACTCAGTAGAAATGATACCCTCCTTTAAATGAAAGTTATTAAATACTTCCTTGTTTTGTTTAAATAGAAGTACTCATTGAATCAGAATGAGACAAATATATATATGCATATATATCTCCATCCATAGTCTTCACTAAAACAAGTTTCAGCTTCTCTGTGACACAGATGAAGTTACTTTCTTAAATAGGATTAATCTGTTCTCATCTGGAAGAAGTGAGTTAGAGAAAAAAAAAAAAAAAAAAGCCTTACCATCTTGATGTCCTGTAATGTTTTGGGCAACAAATGAGAAGCATAACCTAGTTCCCACAAGGTCCTGATACACTGGAATGACTGTATAAAGGAAGAAAATGCCCTTTTCAAAATGCTCTTGATTTGTTGCTGTTGTTGTCTAGTGTTTCACAGAAGGCTACTGGGAATAATATTGACATCTGGCCAGTTTTGTCATCTCCCTTTTAATCTAGTTCCATCACACTTTTAGTTTCTCAGTTCTTCTGTAGAAATGATCCTTCTGTCCACACCTTTTTTTGACAACACCTTTCCCGAGCTTCCCTATGAATAAAAATAAGCCCAGTTGTCACCAAGCCATAATTTTCATAAGCAAGTTTTTCCAAATTCTGAAGAATTTATTTGGGATGTGTTTCAACACATGAGGAGTTGAGAGAAAGCATCTCAAGGTCAGCACAAAGGAGGATGTAAGCGAGAGATGTAACCAGACTCATTATCAGCATGTCTCATGCTATAACAGAAGAGTAAAACCCTGCCCCTAGCACAGCTCTGTTGTATAACTCACAACCCGGGTGGCCACTACAGCAATACACACTTCTTTGCATGACTGGCTTATATTCTCACACCTGCTGCTGCTGACACGGTCTCTGCAGGCCACAGCTGTTTGTAGCTGCAGGTTGCAGGTTTGGGTATTTCATGCAGTCAGTGCCTGTTCTCATGACAGGCATCCTGGAAAGTTTCCCTGACAGGCTGGTCACGGATCTGCTGCCACTTCTGCTGCTCAGGAGGTCCTTACGAGACTGTTGCTATCCTGGGCTCTTGTCAAGAAGGTTTTTGCAAGTGTCCTGTGATGTGCTGAGTAGTTAAATAAAATGTTTCTAGTGCATTTGAAGACCCCTATGACAAGAGGATCTTATTGACTGTGTTACGTTTGGGAGCACAAAAGCAACTGTCATTCATGTGTCACTCTTCTCTGAAAGTTACTCTGTGCAGTAATCTGCCAAGAAAGGAATGAGTGCTATGGTAAATAGGCTTTACTTCTTGTTTTCTTTCATCTGTGTGTAGGGTCCTGCATTCTGGTATGGTGGTAAGTGGAAAGCACAACTATATTTCTCCCTTGCATTTCAGAGAAGTGGGTCACAGCTTATCAAAATTAGAAGCATACAGACTTTAACTGCCTTTATCCCACCTATAGTCCTTCTGCTACCTCACTCGGGAATTGCATGTACTATTGCTGGCACAATTATGATGTGGTGAGGTACCCAACATGGTGCTGTGTTCCATTTTCTGCCTCCTAGCTCTGAGTTAACTCTACTTACATGTTTTTCTGCATTTCTAAGTAACCCCCTCTCCAAAAATCATTACAACAAAACTGCAACCTAACCTTTGGTATTATAAGAACAGTTTGGCTTGTTCTTGCTTGGTTTTGGGTTGTCTCAATAGCTTGCTGTTTATGAGATACCTCTAGTCTGGTGAAACATTTTCAATCACATTTGTTTTAATATGAGATTTTCTGACTGCTTCTTTGCCCTTGTTAAATCCTAGGACTGGGACTCCCAAGTACCTTGACTCATCTATTGAGAAACTAGAGCTGCAGAGACAGGAGTACCCCTCATAAATGAGGGAGAGTGTGTGAGGGAGAGTTATAATCCAAGCAGTAAATCTGATTGGAAAGGAATGAGAGGAAATGTAAAGAACAGCTTCATTTTTTATAAAACACTATATATACACCACTTAATACTAGTTTTTAGTGTTTTCAATTAAAATTGTTTTAAGTTTGGGGATTTTATCTTTTTAAATTTCATGTTTTTCAAATAAGCAACATACACAATTTGATTCTTTGATTTACTCCATACTGGAACTGCTGGCAGAAAGGCAGCAATGCTGTGTGGGACTCCTCAAGCAAAGAATAGGGTGATTTTAAGAAACATAAGAGGTTTCCAAACCCCAGCTTTATTTCTACTAATTATTTCCATACCATTCTCATTCAGCCAACTCCCATGAACTGTAGCCTTCATCATGGCATTTTGAACAGCAAAAAGGACTTCAGGGGCAATTTGCAGGAGCACAAGTGAATCAAAAGACAGTGGCAGCTATGGAATTTTCTGAAATAAGATAGAAAAACACATCATTAAGTGACTTGATGATGGTGAGCAACATTAAAAGAGGAATATCCCTCCTTGAGATTCCTTTATTTCTCTGAGTGATTAATATTTTATTGGACTCAAAAAAAGGATTCCATAACCTTGTGTTACTCATTGCAACCTTGCTAATAGCTGTCTTGCTTGGAAAAACCTAACACTATGCATCTCTAATGCTTTTCACCACAAAAGCACATGCTTTGCAGTCGTTATTGCAACCTATAGGAAGAACAAAATCCTTTTGTACTTTTGAAGGGCAAGTTTTTGGTTAGGAAGTGACAGCTGATGAATATTTTTCTTATTCCAGGACTAGAGTGTCCCAAACAAGGGGCTAGGCATTACATAACTTTATGGAAGGAATAAGTTGCTGCTCAAACCTTAAGAGAAACAAATGACAGAAGTTTAGAAAGGAATGACAGAAGTTAGAAGGCAGAATGGGAGAGCATTCAAACCAAATGCCAAAGATAGCACTCACTGCAGAAATTAACCTAGGGTTCTGCCCAACTTGCCATGCTGCCTCTTAGCACAAAAATCACCATTTAACACAAAATTCTTTGATTTTATGTTATCTTTTAGAGAGCAGAGGAGCAATGGCAACTTAATTTTCTACTCTATCTAGTGACAGGACAAGGGGTAATGAGAAGAAGATGTAACACAAAAAGTTCCATTTAAACATGAAGAAAAAACTATTTCACTGTGTGAGTGAGGGATCCCTGGCACAGGCTGCCTAGGGAAGGTGTGGAGTCTTCCTCTCTGGAACTCTTCAAAACCCACTTGGATGTTTTCCTGTGTGATCTGCTCTAGATGGACCTGCTTCTGCAGGGGGATTGAACTAGATGATCTCTAAAGGTCCCTTCCAACCCCTACCATTCTACAGTTCCAAGATTCTATGATTAATTAATCTTCCTGAAACAGCAATTGATAGTTGTAGTCAGGATTCTGTTGGAGTTTACAAGTGAAGAAAGTGGACATTATGGCCTTTACTAAGCTGAATGCAGCATTCTTTTGCTCATGGCAGAAAATTTTAAGTTGGATGTGTAGGAATTGTGTGGCTTCCTCAGATTGAACACTCTTATGCTGAAACTATCCTGAATCAAAATGAATTTTGCAAACAGTTTTGAACTGGAGATTCTTAGATAATGTATATCTCTGGGAATCTGGGTATACATGGGTAATGAATATAACACAATTTTAATGACAATTTCATTTTATGACTCAGGATACAAGAAGATGTGACTTCTTCTGAAATAATTATCTTTGATTAATCTGTGGGAGTTATTAATTTCAAACAAAAGTTTTCCTTTTTTGAATGTCCAGTAATGAAATTACTCTTACTAGTTTGAGGGTAGATGATGAACAGAAGTATAATAGACACTGCAACTCAGATACTTTGGATAGCTTACTGGAAACTGAAATTACAGCAAATAAGTATTGTACATTGACCCATGACCATAGTGGCCACTTCAACATGAAATCTTTTCTCTCCCCTGTTTCAGCACTCTTAACATACATGCAACACAATCTGTTCTAAGCTATCACCAAGCACTTCACAAGATCTTCACTGAGCCCAACACTGTAAGAAAGAACCAAATCTGAAAATACCCTTTGAACGGGGGGGAACTGATTGCAAATCCATTTATTTCAGCTGCATTTTACTCCACATGTCTTTGGTTTGAAAAGTCATTTGAAAATTCCACTTCCAAACTACTCTTTTGTTGTGTTTTCTGCAATCGCCTCTGTGACGGTGGAGACACTGCTTGTTGTTTGTTGAGTNTACATTCAACACAATCGGATCTAATCCATCTCCAAGCACTTCTCAAGATCTTCTCTTATCCCAACACTGTAATAAAGAACCAAATCGTAAAATTCCCTTTGAACGGGGGGGGAACTGATTGCAAATCCATTTATTTCAGCTGCATTTTACTCCACATGTCTTTGGTTTGAAAAGTCATTTGAAAATTCCACTTCCAAACTACTCTTTTGTTGTGTTTTCTGCAATCGCCTCTGTGACGGTGGAGACACTGCTTGTTGTTTGTTGAGTACTCCCAGTCCATTACAGAGCTCTGACTTACTTCAGGTCCTATATCAGCATAAATCAACCATAAAACAAAAGTTAGGAATGACAAATAAGATACAGAATGTCAGAATGATTACCATACTCCCACATAATGCATGGAAAGATCCAATTAATTTGATATATTTTATATGTAGAAGAGCAAAGTATCTGGTTGGAGCATGAAAACCCAAATAAACATGCAGTATCATGTAAAATGAATTTGTCTTTGGAATAAGCTAAATTCTGAATTCTTCACTTACACAAAGCTTGCACTAAATTTTAACAAGTTTGCCGTAAAGTGTTGACAGAAAAATCAAATTTTATTTTATTGGATTTAGCAGTGGATGCATATTTCTCATTCTATTGCAACAAGATTACTTACCCACAAAGCTACTAAAATAAAATATAATGAAAGATAAATGTTTATATTTAAATGGTGACACTTTCCCTGTATGTTCCTACTTTGGAGCACAAACATTACACAAATGTGTCATCTCTTTTAAACATTATTTTTCCTCCAACATTTTTACCATTATCTTCCCATATTTATCATTGCTAGTAAAATCCATCTCCTGTTGCATCTGTGTTCCTGGATGTCCTACCTGCTATATATACTAGGCAATATACAGGAATCAGGTACTTGCTTTTCTTCTTGGGATCTACTACCAAAATCACCAAGAGATTTTTTTTTGTTCCTGCTTGTAGTTAGCTTAAAATTACCTAACTTTCCAGTAGTTACGTAGGTGTTTATAAGTCAACTAATTTATAAGTGAATTTCTCCTTACAGTTGCTGGGAAGTGAGCCAAAGTTTATTTGTCCTGAGTTGATGAGTGCTAATCTTTGCTCACTCTACATGTCAGAGCTGAGCTTTGGAAGGAGACATCTCATTTTGAGCCCAAGAGTAGCTGGAGACTGGAATAAAGTAGAGATGGGGCAACAACTGTGTTTGAGCTCCTCCAACGGTAATTCCCAGATGCTTTCCCAGACATCCTATATCGTTGACTTCTTACATGGTTTTATGGATGTTATTTAATGAGTGTGGGCCTCAGCTTCCTCCTACAAAATGAGAGCTATTTCACAGCTTCTCCATCAGTCCTTCAAGTTCATTTTGTCTCTGCAGACAATACAGTCTTCAGAGCAGGAACGTCCATTCTGAATGAGACCATCTGCCTTAGTGGGGTTCTGTCCATGTCTCCAAATATTATTCTAACACAAATGATTAAAGGCAAATAAAAGCAGAGTCTATCTGTTGATAAGTACTGCTATGAGCTTCTTATAGGCATCTACAATAAAAGATGAAAATATACATACTACTTGAAAAAAAAAAATTTTACCATTTCCCTAATAAACATCCCACTGGCATTATCCCTCCTGACTTTTACATGTGAGTCTTGTTAAGCTCAAAAGCATTACACAACTATAATTTCCTTACTTAGGCAATCCTATTTCGAGTGATTCAGACGTATCTCACAACTTTGTGATAAAGGCAATTGTGCATTTTCCTTGTCAGCCTAGAAATAAGCATTGTATAGAACAGTCCTACTCTGTTGTCTGAATTACAGTGCAATAATTGGCTCGGAGTTCCTAGTCACGACTGAGGTTCTGTATCTCCTACATTGTTTTCTTCTCTCTTTCATTTCCATATCTACATCTTCATTTTAAGTTAAGAGCTGAAGAATTATTCAGCAGTGCAAACCGACAATTTCTCTTCCCTCTATAAATTACTTTACCATTTTAACACACTTTTAAAGATGCTGGAAAGTGAATGCATTAAAGACTGTATGTATAGAAAGCCAAATCTTAAACCTACTCTGTAGAATTTGAGTCTGCAGTTCCACCTCAGAAGACAACAGAAAGCCAACATTTGCTTCCTGAAAATAAATGCTGAAAATGTAACAAGTATCCTTAGCTGCAAACCATGTAGATACTAGAATGGTGAAAAGTATAAGAATATACATTACCTTCAAGATATCACACCGATAAGGGTGTCCCAAAGGCTAACTAATGATGATCCTCAATGACATAAAAGCAATGCTCTGTAGAAGTAAACTTAATGACCAATAAAATTAGACAGTGAAGTGGAAAAGAAAATTATGAGATATATGCAGAAATCTCATTACTCAAGTGGCATGGAACATTCAACACAGAAACAGATCTGAAAGTAAGATAATAATTTCACTTTTCCCTTCAAATTAAAACTTTGTCATATACTGATTTTTTTGAAGACATCCTGGAATGCATAATTGGCACCATGTCACCAAATGTGTAATGCCACTTGTGATAAAAGGTATATGCTTTTTTTTTTTTTTGTTCCACAGTGTCTCTCTGCATTATAAAATTAGCCAAGGATTATGTATTTTAAAGCAAAGGACTGAGCTCCAGCATATCGAAGCCATCTGCCGAACGAATCAGACAGAAACTGCCACAATCACCAAACCATTAGATACTGCCAGCTTTACCTAAAAGGAAACACATGTCGCACTAGTCTGACATTCTCTGTTGTCAAAGAATATGACTTGCATACCGATCCAGCAAGTATCTGAGCAGCTTTAAGCACAGAAATGGTTTAGACTGATTTTGTCAACCGGATTGAAATAGAAGAAAAAGCAAAGGAACTAGGATCAAAGTGTTCCAGCTCCAAATTGGGGAGCTACTATTCTCAGCAAAGGCCATTCATTTTGCATGCCCTGGTTCAGACAAAGGTCTCAAAGATGAGAATCTAAAATAAGTGACAAATCCGTCATCTTCAAAAAAAAAAATTAATACTGATCTGTCAAGGCACAGTCACCAGAAAGTATCTGAAATAGCAGCACTACATTGAAGAGAGATTGCCTGGCTTCATTATGACACATATACCATCTTAGTGCTTTCAGTTTTGTCTATACTATAGACTATATGTGGACAAGGCATGGAGACAAAGCTGGTCCATTCTTATCCACACTTTTTAATGTCAAAGTGTTCCTATGCCAGTCAGTGCTTTTTCCCAATTCATTTTGGAAATAACACCAGTCAGGGACTCTTCCTGTTACTCAATATAGATAAGGTCACCCTGTCTCAGAAGATGGGACAAGACATTGCCCAAACAGATGCGAGTTGTGTCATTCTATCTGTCCTCTAAGCCAAAAAGCAAGCCCTTACTTTTTCAGAAGATATGTAGCCTTTCTGTCTATGATGAAAGGAAATACAGAGTTGGCTCTATATCACAGTGAAGTGGTACCCACATCCCCAAGCTCCTGTGGGTGAACTTTACAGGCATTGATAGGAGCTGTAATGTGTAGGAGGACAGCAACTGACTTAAGGAAACAATTTTCTCACAGAGTTTTAAAGTTAGAGAAATCACAAATTGCTTACATTTCAAGAAGAAAATATTCTTTGTCTGCAAATCAGTAAATAACTGAAGGATTTTCCATTCTTTATGCATTGCTCTGGTGATACTGCTATATATACTCTGGAAAGCAATGGCAAAGTGACTGAGTACTGGAAAATGTCTCTGCCAGAACATTGGCTTATATCTGCAGCACAGAGTTGGCCATCTTGTGCTTAATATAATGTTGGACTACATCTTCTATCCTGGGACTAGTTGGTGGTGAGCTTCCCATGTCTTAATTTCCCAAGTAATAATGTTTTTTACTCTTTCTGCCCAGCCATGCATCCCAGGGAGACACACAAAAAAAAGAAGCAGCAAAGAAATAAAAGAGAACTCTGTAGAGAAGCACATTAAGGGACCTTAAACAATGGAATGCAGAATACTCAAAGCCAGAGGGCTAGTAAATTTCAAAGATATATCTGTAGCCCTCAATGGGCCTGTCTTGTAGAACTACTTGACATCACATCATACATTTTGGGTATTTTTCTGTGCATCAGGAGGATTTGGAGTTTATTTTGTTATTCCTTACATCATGCCAGTGGAAAAAAAAACAGGGAGCTGCTGCCATATGCTGTTTGGATATCGTCACTCTGTGCAATAAACTCTGAGCCTCACACCTACCTCTCTGTTTGGACTATAAGTTCTTTGGGGTGAGGACCTTCTGCCACTCAGTGTTTGTAGAGTGATTAACATAAATAAGAAAGCCACATCATTTGTTGGCTGTTAGGCATGACTATAATAAACATAATAAATAATAATAATCTATTTAGCAGTCCACCAATTAGCAGACATCAGAGTGAAACCTTGCAGGAAATGAGAGAAATGCTTGCCCTGGGATACTTTCTGTGCCATTCTTAGCACAAATTAAGACCAAAAAGAAAATTGTTCATAATGAGCTCTAGATGAAAGTCTTCGCAGGGAGGGAAGAGCTATACCAGAAACTGAGGGGAGAGTTCCTTCTGGCCTCATCTTTGCTACAGGCAAATGGTCTTGGCCTAATTGCAGTTTTGTCTTTTACAATTTGACAGTAACTGTGGCACAGGAGCAGTCTTAAACAGGCTATTGTTAGCGCTGTGCCTTTTCCCCCTTTGCCCTATTTCTTTGAAGTACTGTTTTCCTCTTCCCTCTGTTTTGTTCTCATTCTCTACCTCTTCCCAAACAGCTCTTGTTGTGTTCTTTTCCTCCTTCCTACATGCTCTACTTCTTCCTCACTTCAGTCTCTCACTCCGCACCCGAAAATCATCACTCACACCCCCACACGACACACAGCCATCCTCCCCTCCACTGTTTCTCACAAAAGCTCACGTACGCCTGCTCTGTGTATGGTGTTCCCAGGTGGTGATTAATGAGAGTTCTAGTTGGAGCTAAAAGCTGTGATGAGTGTCTATATAATAACAAACATTAGTGCAGGCGAGGGAGGCAGAAGCATGCGTATCTCTTCTCCAGGCTGCTAACACACTTACTGCTTCATAGCAACTGATTTAATACATGGAGTACCTGGGCCTCATTTCAGGCAGAGCCATTTAAAGGTCCTGTTTAACTTCTGAGGTGCAAGAAAAACTACAAGAGAAGATCCAGTCCCATGTCCCATTAGTAGGGGAGGATCTGCCTCTCCCCAGCTTGGTTGTTGGGTTAAGGCTGGGACATCAAAAGGATTTTCTTACTGTTCAAAGGCTACAAAAGAAAAGCTGGAATGATTTCTGCCTCTGATGGCAGCAGTGTAAGTAGAATATCTCTCTTTCCATAAGATGCAGCATGGGGCTGTGTCCCAGCAGTGTTCCAAGGTCTCTGCTGCAGGAGGATCTACCAGCTAGCTCAACCTGTCACACTCACTCTTCTGCCACTCTCCTCTGGCAATCTCATTTAGTGCATCAAGATGTGCTCTGAGGAAACCAAGAAGCATCCAAACAGAACAAGTGACATTTAATCTCTACTTCTGCACTTTTAACTGAGAAACTTGACAATATGCTGTGATTGTATAATGATTCAGGGAAAACTATTGGAGAGGTAAAGGGAAAAAAAAGATGTCAAAAGAAAAAAAAACAAATAAACTGAACAACTGTGATCCAAACTAGATATTCATTAGAGCTAATTCTGTGCTGAGCTGAGAAGGAAAATTTTAGACTGTTGTGAGACAGCTACAAAAGAACAGCTGAGTTTCTGTATCATAAAGAAAAGTTTTCTTGTAATGGCATTGATAATAATTATTTAAATTAAAAGTTATGATGTGATTATTTCTGTATAAACTTTGAAAAATTGAACAGGATGAAATCACACAAAATACAGGCAAGGTATTTTTGACTCTGGCTTGCATTTAGAAAGTATTTTGGATTTACTTGTTACATACATTTGTATGTGCCATCAGAACCAGGATCAGGCTACACTAAAGCAGTCCCAGTGTATGGTACAGAGTGCTTAATGAATGGTCAGACTCTGCCCTGCTTGATATCCCATCCAACTTGTACACAAATGACAACAGAATGTGACTTAATGCCACAGTCATCGTTCTGGATTGCCTTAATGTGACTACATCAGATCCTCTCACATAATTTCTAATCTTGTTTAGATTTGTCGTTTGTGTTAGTGGGCTTTGTTATCTTTGTGCTTCAGTCTCTTTTAGTCCCTTTTCTTCACCCATTTGGACTCACTGCTGACTTTGGAACATGGATTTGAGATAAATGAGGAGTGAGCAGAGATCAAAATCTATTGTGGTTATTAAAGAAACTTTCGGGCTGCTTTGCTCTTCAAGTCAATAGTGTATAACAAGTAGTCTGCTAAAAGATGAAAATCAGGGATAATAGAAGATCTTGCACTGTTGTGAGAACAGTCAGCAAGATGATAAGTCATTGTTTTAGCCTCATATCAAGGAACATGTAGTTCAGTCCTAGTCCTTATGTCAAAAATCACATATGCTCACAGCTTTACTCAGGCTGATCTGTAGGTCAAGAGTAAAAGCCAAGCTACGTCCTGCTTGAGGAAGCATGTGACAGGGTCACTAGGATCTGGTCTTATTTCCCCAAATGTCATTCATTTTCTCTCATATGAGAATCCATTATTATTGCATTTTGGTTTCTGCTCCTAATAAGTGGATTAAAAGAAGACTGTAGAAGAAAATTTCCTGGGCATTTGGAGCTCACTCTTCCTCTCCACATAAATTGTATGCTTTAGCTGCAAGGGTCTGCAGTGGCTGTAGGATTTCTCTGTTTTCTGTTTGTGAGCTGAGTATCACACTGCTCCTTCTGAAGGAAGGAGGAGAAAGTGAAAGTTGGGAAAACCAGGGAATATCTGGAGAGCTGTGCAGGATCTACTTTTCAATGCTACCTGCACTTTGTCAACCATTACAGGCCTAAATGAATTGAGAACTGAGTCAGTACATCAATTAAAATGCTTTTCTCCCAATTACTGCACTGTGGAATTGTTCATACAGTTCAGGAGAAGAATTTCTGTCCAGGCTTGGGCTATGTTGGGTAATTCCTATGCCAACAGCTATGCTGGACAAATATCCTGCCTCAGAACACTTATCTCTCGCTAGCATTTAACAGCTATTTCAGTGACTAAATATATATTTCTACAACTTTTATTTAGACACATCTCAATTTCAAATCTGAATCTGATGAAAACATTCTCTTCTAGGGAGAATCATCCAAAGCTAAACTTTAGCCAAGCTGGAACATTTAGTTTTTGCCCACTGAGTTATATGATCTTTTTAATGGAAATGTCATCTCCATCTTAATTATTGCAGTACAAGAGGAAGATGTTATAATACTCATGACAGTAAGTAAAAAATGTAATATATGAGAATAATATATGATGTAATATGTGAGAATATCTATTTTCTAAGATTACTGATCTTTGTGGCCGAGACTCTGGGCAATACCTTGGATTTTTTAACAGAAATTTCAAAGACAAATAAACAGAGAGGTAAAACTTTATTCAAGCATCTGGTTTGGGAAAATTCAAAGATTATATTATATCTTAATATTTCTCACTACTGGGTGCTAAAACTCTGAAATTCTTTTCCCTGTGTCTTGAAACCTGTTTTTATAAATCCCTTCTTTAACACAATTCTGTCTCCATCGAGAGTAAAGACCTACTTCTACTCATTTCAGAGTAAAAGTTCTGTCTCTTTTCGTTTAATATGCCCTGCTTCCCTTGAAGATAATGGCAGATAATGTTACTGAACACATGTGAAATTGAAATAGAATCTTAATATTTATGATGTGTCTTTATACTTAGAGTAAACATTTATTTTATAGTAATTCTGTATTCTTTGAACTTTGCTGATTGCCTGACATGATTTGGTTACTTCCTTTACTTCAAGATCAGTGTTTTTAATACATTTTTTTCTAGATTTTAACATTGTTAAAATGTCTCATATAGACAAAATAGTACCAGTCACTTAGTCCCTCCTCACAGATCATTCTTTCCAGATCTTTGTTTAGTGTGATTTCAAAATAATTTAATCTCCTTAAATTGAGCCAGAAGCAGACAATAAAATTGCCTTTTAATGATATTACTGTATGAAATTGTTCTAGAATAAGTTCCGTAGCTATAGAAGAACACAAGACTTATGAATGATTTGTGATAATTTTATTTTTAATTTCAGCATTCAGTTCTGGGCTCCTCAGCTCAAGAGGGACAGGGAACTGCTAGAGAGAGGCCAGCACATGGCCACCAAGATGACCTGGAGCATCTTCCTTACGAGGAAAGGCTGCAGGAACTGGGGCTGTTCAGTCTGGAGGAGAGGAGACTGAGGGGAGACAAGTATTTAAAAAGGATGAATGTCAGGAGAATGGAGAGGCACTTTCTTCTGTTTTCTCCAGTGATAGGACAAGGGTTAATGAACAAAAGCTAGAACACAGAAAAGTCCACTTAAACATAAGGAAAACCTTTACTGTTCAGGTGAGGGAGCCCTGGCATAGGCTGCCCAGGGAAGGTGTGGAGTCTCCTTGGCTCCTTCTCCATACATTTTCAAAACCCGCCTGGACATCTTCCTGTGGCCCCTGATCTAGGTGAATCTGCTTGAGCAGGGGGATTGGACTAGATGATCTTTAGAAGTTCCTTCCAACCCCTACGATTCTGTGATTCTATTATTCTGTGATTTTGTGATTAAAGAGAGAGCAGTGTACGGAAAGGGAAATGGAAACTACATAAAGATTCTACACTAATACAGTTGTCCTACCACAGTAAAAAAATATGTTCCTACTTTTCTTGTACAGCTTTATTAACCAGTTATTTGGATAAGCTACATTGAGAGTAGCATATTGAATCTTTTATTAAAAATGTATGACAGACAAGCACATTAGATTAAATGACATGGAAGATTCTCATGGATAAACAAATACTAAAATCCAATGGAGTTTAAATACTATTTTTACATGTATGTATAGCCTTCAGCGTACAGGCACACCAAATATGGTTCAATATGTAAGTTTTGTCTGGACATGGTAACCTTCCAGCTTATCCTTTCAGGTTGTCTAATTTGTAACTTCTCATACTTTTTCCATTTCAGGGAACATCTATGCTTTCCACTGGCAAAAAAAAAACCAAAAACAAACATAAATCATATGTTTTTTGAGATTTTATTAATATTTACAAATATCTAAATGATGGGTGTCAGGAGGTTGGGACATCCCTTTTTTCTATTGTAGCTAGAGGTCATTGGATGAATCTGGAACACAACAAGTTCCATTTAAATATAAGAAAAAACTATTTTACTGTGAGGATGACAGAGCAGTGGAATGGGCTGCCCAGGGAGGATGTGGAGTCTCCTTGCTTGGATGTCTTGTAAACTATATGCTGATATCTCTTAGTCACATTTCATCAAGACCATTTATGAGTAGTCAATCAATCCCTCAGGTTTCTCAGATCACAGGTTGAAAACTGCCTTCATACATTGTTCAATGGAAAAGCACATCAAACCTTGATAGGAGTTCATAAGTAGCTAAAACTAAAACATCATCACTTATGAAAAAGTTAAGTGTCTCCTTTTTTTAGTTTTTCTTCAATCTGCTCTTCTTACGTGCATCCATCACCTAAAATCTGACCTTGCACAAGAAGACAAGAAAGTAAAATATCCTTGTTATGCTGTTTGCTTTGTGCTTTTAACAACACTTCACCATGTGTTTGCACTGTGTAGGCATCTTGGATCACCAATCGATCACCTAGTCTGCTGAACAAAAAAGGAAAAAAAAATTAAAGCCTACCCCCAGAATTAGCTCAAAGTACATCAGGTGCATGGTCTGGAAAGATGCAGACAACAAGAGAAATGACAGAATTGAATAATGGTGAATGGTGAGTAACCTGTACTGTCTGTTGATAATTTGATTTCTTCTCTTGTCTGTGTATAACTTCCAGCATTTCTAAATAATAAGAAAACCAGATTGTAAAAACCTGCAGAAGTTGACTGCAGGTTTTCTTGAAGATGTCTTAAAGCCTAAAATACACACACGAGCAGAGCACAGGTCATGTGCATAAATGACAATATGAAAGAGTGTGTCTACCTTTACACATGATTCACGGAGCATGTGCACAGCTATATCACAGTGTATAATTTGCAAGAGGGAGTAACACAAAGGAAGAAGAAAGTTCTCACAGAAAAGAGATGCTTCAGTAGCCTCTGTCTCTGCAGCCTCAATATGTCACAAAATACAGTCAGATAAATTTGTACAACTTGCTCTCTGTTATCATGTTCCTCTTTTTTTGCATTTTGCACAGTGAATAACATACAGACACAGTCTTTTGGTTGTGCTTATGCTCCCTGGACTTGAATATCAGACTTGTATGTCTCTGCTTGGAATGTTGACAAATCAAATCATTATGAACCACTCTCAGGAATTTCATTGCCTGGGTCTTGACAACTGCCGATGACATTCAAGCATTGACTCTAGCAAGAGGTGCTCAAATGGTTTTAAATCTTTAGCTCTCCCTCCTTCTCACTTGAAATATAAATGGTCAACTGAACTTTAGTGCAGAGATAATCAATAAGAATCAAGCAGAAGGGAGGAGGTTTGTGGCAGAGTGGATGGATTCTTAAAAGAGGCAATGTCAATAAGCTTATCTTTTCCTCACTCCACAAAAAGACCAATCTGCCTCATAGACATCAGAGTATTCTCCATCATGAATTAGTGTCTCTTACAGTGTGACACTTCACCTTTTTGCTTGCTGGACAGGGTTTGCAGTTACGCTTGTTTAGCCTTTGGAAGTAAGGAGGCATGTACGTGCTTTGTAACACTCAACATTTCCTGAAAATATTCAGATGAAGTGTTAAGCGCTCCTACTGCAAACAGAAATCTCCAAAACTGTGGACAGTTTTGAAGAGTGTGAATTTCATAAAAACTCTAGATGAACCTCTCTTGCTCTTTAGTTGTCAAAGTGGTGTATTTCTTGGGTGTAAAATTTCTCCTTTAATGTGTCTGGATATTTATTTCTACCCTACAAGATCAGTTTTCTACTGTACAAAGAAATTAATCTGTGAGAAATACTAACATGAACCCTTTCTTCCACGTTCAGGTATGACTTTCATTGAAAATGAGGCATGTTTGCCATATGTACAGAGGCAGGAAAGAGTATCCTTCAGTGGTTTCCTCAGGCTAAAGTTATTTCTGAATAAGCAGCTCACCTGTACGTCAGGAGGTACTAAAAAGAAGCAGACCAGAATAGAAAATGCAGAGACTTGCAATGCCTAGGATGACAGATTCTCTTTTCTCATCTGCCACTGTCTAGGCAGAATATGTGTATTGACAATTGATTTCTGGTGCTGTGGGAGCAGACTACAGGTACTCTTAGTCTCCCAAATGCTGCTGAAATACAAGTCCTTCCCATGACTTCCAGAACTTTAAAGTTGAAATTATTACAGACAGAAATGAAACAGAATAATTAAATAAGACACAAATTCCAACCGCAATATACCTACTTATTAGTTATGAATTTGCTTTCCTAGTACCACAGTGGTACAGAGACAAGAAGTCCTCCTTAATTTATCCTATGTTTGGATGTATTTAGACTAAATGTGCCTGACTCTACTTTTTTATTTGGAGTCCAGAAACGCCCTATCAACCATTTATTCATGGGGATGGAAAACATCAGAGGAAAGTCAGATAGATGGCTTACAAAAGAAAGGAGTATATGGCCCCTAAAACAACGTCTTTAGTGCTAGTTGCCAGAATGTAGTGTTGGAAGGGCGAGGGAAAGAATGATGTCAACATAGCTTCCAGTTTTGCCTCAGTATGTTTACCTAGCACTTTTAAAACATGCTGTGGATGTCCTACTATAACTGTCTGGGCAAGTCGTGAAGTTCACAAAATTGCCAGTGTAAATGCAGAACCTGTTTCTTCCTATCCGTGTAAGGCCTCACTCCTCTTGCTCTTCAACAACTTCCTCCTCCAGAAACATAATAATCACTTTCTTGCTAATCTCTCCTGCTTTACTCTTCTACTGCCTACCATTAAATTCTTCAAAGTACCCAAATTATTCTCCCTCTTTTTGTTTTCTTTTATTTGGGATAAAGTTTAGCTTCTTTTTTCTTCCTGAACCAATGGATCTTTAAAAATACCCAACCCCTCTGACTTAATCATGTTGGTACAGTTTTCCCCTCTGTTATATAGCTGACAAGACTAAGAAATTAACAAATGTGTCTCTAAGTACCCTGTAGTCCATCCAGAACATTCCACCACACAGAGAGGAGGCAAAGGCAGTATCTCTGCAAAGCGCAACACATGTGCTCTGAACACTGAGATCTGAGGTTGATTTTGCCTTTTTGTGCTTGTAAGAGTGAGGATAATCTGAAAGTGTAAGAATAGCTACACTGGGTCAGGCCAAAGGTCTGTCTAGTCCAATATTCTCTATCCAACAGGGGCCAGGAGACACAGCAACATGCAAGGACAACATGCTATGATGTTTCCCAAGATACTCTTAAAATCTCTAGCTCTTTGCAATCTCAGAGTGACTGAGCCAGCACCTTTACATTTCCTGGGTCTTGGTATTTTTTCCTCTCATTAACCCATGCAGCTCTTCACTGAAGCAATATTAGCTTCCAGCATCCACACTAGAGTGAGGAGCTCCCATGCTATGAGAATAAGCAGCTTGCTTTGGTTTCTTTCTTTAATCTGCAAGTTTCATTTGACTCTTCCTACAGCATGCATCGGAATAAACAGTGAACAGTCATTCCCTATTCATCTTCTTCTTGTCACTCATTTTATAGACCTTTGTCATAAGTCGACTGCCTTCCACTCAGAAGAGTTGCCACACGCTCCTTCCTATAAGCGACATTTTAACACTACGTGGGCCCATGCTAGCAGGCTTTGCACAGAAAAATGGTTCCATGGTAAATGAGAGGCATGACTTGCAGCAGCGTGGTTGTGTGCCCATCGGGTCAGACAGAAGACTTGGCCTCCTGTGGCAGGTACCACAGCCTAACAGCATTAAATCCAGGCTGGGATCTTTCTTTCTTTCTTTCTTTCTTTCTTTCTTTCTTTCTTTCTTTCTTTCTTTCTTTCTTTCTTTCTTTCTTTCTTTCTTNTTTCTTTCTTTTGTTGAGCACATTAAATGACAGCCACAAGATGGTGTTGTCTGGGGTAGAGTTAATTTTCTTCCTAGTAGCTGTTATGGGGCTATGATTTTGGGTTTCTGATGAAAAGAATGTTGATAACACAGGGATGTTTTGGTTATTGCCAAGCAGTGCTGGCACAGAGAGGCCTTTTCTGTGGCACTGACAGAGAGAGGAGCAGCAGCAGAGGGGCCCCAAGGCTGGATGAGAAGGAAAGCAGGAGGTGGTGCAGACTTGGAGCAGAGATCCCTGCAGCCCTGGAGAGACCTTGCAGGAGCACAGTCCCACCTTGCAGCCTGGAGAGGGCCCCAGGCCACAGTCGGGGGAGATTTCCTGCAGGAGCTGAGACCGAGAAGAGCCCCAATGGGAGCAGGTTGGCCCTGAAGGATGCAGCCCGGGGAAGAGGCTGTGCTGGAGCAGGGAGAGGGAGAGGAGGGAGGAATGACCTAGAGGGGCTGCCACGGATCCACTGCAACCCCCAGCCCACCCTGTGTCCCTTGAGGAAGTAGAGTTGGGAGTGAAGGGCTGACAGTGGGACTAGGAAAGAGAAGAGGAAATGTACTGTTTTACTTTGTCTTTCTGTTGAGTCTGGTTTGCTCCTGTCAATAATAGGTGAGTGAGCTCTGTCTGTATCTTGAATCATGATCTTTCTTTTCCTGTTTTCTTTCCTTGTCCTGATGAGGAAGGGCAATGAGGAAGCCCTTAGCCAGGTTCAGCTACCACAGAGGGTCAGGATCAAGCCTGATGAGAGGAAATCACGTCAGAAAGAGACTGGAATGTCTGGGCAGGACCATGGGACATATACAAACAGCCTCGGGCTGGATTGAAATGAAGCTTCTACACTCACATGAGCAGGGATGTGAGAGGTACTGGGTGAGGCAGGTCGGGGCCAGTCTGGACTGTGAGTGCCCTCAGGGCCAGGATATACATCTTCCAATTTAGTTTCATTTGGAAGTAATCCAACTCATGCCCTCTGAGACCTCTGCACAATGCAAACCAAAGGCCACTACGTGAAAAGAATGAAGTGCGCTTTAAGGCCATGCCATTGATGTAAACCTGCTAATGCTTGCACTCTAAGTTATTTGGATACAATCCCATCCATTCATCCATCCATCCATCCATCCATCTATCTCTGTGTGCCCACAGTATCTCTGTTTGTCTGATCAGAACTTTGTTGCTTCTCACCTCCTCTTTAGTCACAACTAGATCTATCAAGCATCACCATGCTCCAGAGCTGTTCATTTAAAACAACATGCATGGTCCCCTAATCTTACCTTCCTTAGCAAAAGTGCAACAGCATATTTCTTCAAAATAAATAAAACAAGCCAGCAGCAACAACAAGGTCATCAAATATCAGAAGTAAATGAAAACAAAACAAAGAAAACAAGAATATATAACAGGACAAATCATTCCACCAAACACCACTCTGAGAGGGAGAATAAGCAAATATAGAGATTACAACAGAAATTACTTAAGTTACTTTTTTTAATTTGAGAGACACTCAGGCAACGGGACAATAGGCTGGATGGTTGTGGCTAACATGCCTGTTCTCAGCAGTGGAAAAAGGAGATGATAATAACCCTTTCTGATGTCATGTCAAGGGACATGAGCTGACAAACTGAGGTACTATTCATGATCCTTGTGTTAGAGGGGAATGACAAATGATTGATAATATATCTCCACATTGTTTCTGTCAGGTGGCTTGTGGAAGGACAGAATCAGTCCCAACTTGTGAAATGGGGAAAGATCTCAACACAAGTTAAGAAGGCAGCAGCTTATACGTGAATTAGACTCTACAGTACTTGAGATCTTCTAAGCATCAGCTATGCTTCCCTTTGGGCATTTTATACAGTAAACATTTTATTTACCGAGGCATTCAACATCCTCTGCATTTCCCTGGTGCTTCTGTGTCTTCAGGGCACTGAATATCATACCAAAATGGACCTTCAGTAGGTGATACATTTTTTAGCAAGGACTTTCAATAATTCACAGGATCAGGCCCTAAATGTGCATGTTATTAGATGAGAAATTTTCCAGTCTCTTTACTATGCAATTTCAAATGCAAAGAGCCTCTGGTTTCCGTGCAGTAGCAGTGTTTCAGTCTCCCAGCCATAGAAAATGCCCAGCTAATTGGGCTGGTAGAGAAAATGGGGATTTTTGTGTTTGATAAATTAATCAGTAAGCACTGCCGTACATTTCCCACTAAAATTCTTAATTAGGCATAAAATGCCAAAGAATGGGATTCTTTCTTTATTTCGGTTTTAATTGAAGGGGTGACTTTTGATCCTCCATTAGCAAGGAGAGAAGAAAGCCTTTCAAACGGAAGCGGCACCCCAGCTGTTGCTTAGTGTCTGAGAGGTTCAGCACTGCGCTTCTATGACTCCCAGGAGCCGATTGATACTTAGCATAAACACACTAAAAGGATCAAATTGACATTCACACAAACCAGAGTCCACGAAATCACAAAAGCTTTTAATCCAAGCCTCTGTGTAAGAGGATAGCTTCTAATTAGCTGTGTAGACGAATCATCAGTGCTTAGCTTATAAAAATGAAGCTATGAGTAAAGAAAGCAAAATCTGAAACGTTGGTAGAGTCCAGGAATAAGCTGGAAGATCATTTAGTCATTCTCTGTCCATGTTTTTTCTTGCTCAGTTTTGCAGTGTTTCCAGAGCTTTTGTAACCGATGAAGACAAAATCTCTGAGACTTCATTGGTTACAGATTTCACACACACACAAGAAAAGGCAACCAGGGCAAACAAGGATATCCTGTAAGAATTCTCTACAGGGCTTTACTTCTGCCTTGTACTTCTGAGATGGAGCTAACACTTAGCTGGACCCTAAGGCAATGTTACAGGGCAGCTGCAAGTCAAGGTGAAATGCCACTTATATTCTTTCATTAACCCTCCTGGGCCTGTCATTAAATATGGCAGGCTTAGCATTTTTTGCTTCAGATGAAAAAGCACCACTAATCCCAGAAGGCAGAATTTTTTCGATGCCTAAATTGATGAACAAGACAAGGTCAGCAATTTTGAGTTTATTGACAGAACTCTATTTACCTTTAGAAGTATTGAAATGGTATTTCAGATGCCCTGGAGCAGAACTGTGACCAAGACGAAAAGGGAGAGGTTTATGAGAATCACTGCCACTATGCTACCTGAGGTATTGTGAGTGGCTTTTGTTTAACTTGCTAAAGCAGAGGAAGATATTTAGTGATTGGAAAATATTTTCATAAGAAAAGAAGTTTAATAAATGTGACAGCACACGATAGATGGAGAGAAACACAGAGAAGCAGAACAATAGAGGAAGAGCAGAAACTGCAGCCAGCTACCCATTTAAAGTTAAATATAGGTTTTGATGCAAAAAAAATTGTGTGGGTTTTCTGCTTTGTTTGAAGTTTGTTTTTTTGCTTTGGGATGATTATCACTAATAAGTTCATTAACTCATCTAGGTTTCAGTGAGCTGACCATCTGAAATCTTTCCATTGTCATAATGATTCACTAATGACATTTACTGAAAGCCACAGCTGAGCTCCACTTTTGTTTATAAAGCTACACAACCTCAGTTTATACATAATAAATAATAGAAATAAACAACTCCATATTGCTGCAGGAGCCAGGAGCTGGATTTTCTCCTTTAACCATTGCTGGAAGGAGTTTGCCCTGAAAGGTCCTGCCTTCAGCCAGAAAAATAGTGTGGGTTGTTTGTTCTTATTTTTTTAAACAAATGCAGGTTATGTAAAAGTAGGCCAAAAAATAAATTAAGAGATGACAGTAAATGTTGCTAAAAAAGACTAGCAAGTCTAATTAAAATCTAGACCCTACTGAATTTAGTTCAACCCACTAAATTAGCAGCAGACAGCTCTGACCTGAGCAGGGGACTGGCAGCACAGGAAAAAACAAACTATTATCTCCCCAGGTTTCATTGCAACTGAACTCATTCCTGTTAGCTAATATGAGAGAAACACACCTTTATCCCCATGGAAGGTAGAGTTTAAGGATATATCCCACCTATTCCTTCATACAAAGTATATGAAAGGATTTGAAGTAGTCAGCATGTCTGCATTCTGATTAAGTCCTGATGTTAGGATGTCTGGAAAAGAAAACTCCTGGTTTCCAGCAAGGAAAGCAACACTAAAACTTTGGAGGCAGGTGGCTGAGTTGAATCTGTCAAAGTGGAAGCATGCTTCCAGGACTGTACCACCACTCTCACCTTAATTGCTGTTTGAAATGAATGTGGCTATGACCTTTATTCTTGCATCTTTGACAAGTGTCCTCAAGGCCACTGAGGACATTTAGAAAGAAGACTATCTACCTGGATGGGTCTGATAAAGCTCTAGAGAAGACAAACTGCTAGGAGCCAGCAGTTTAGATTTACAAAGAAGCAGAACTTTTGTTTCCTAACAGGCATCAGGCACACAGGGAGCCAGACAGCCTGGGAAGGTTGCACTTTTTCCCAGTCAATGGTGCCAAGTAGGTGTATGTGCATGGAAAACAACAGTTGGTAATTAATCTCAGTGAAGTTTCTGAGAAAGAAAACATTCCTTTTGTCTTGGAACACCAAGGACTTTCTTGGCCATCTTTCCAACTAAAATTCTTGTAGTTCAGCAAGACTATAGATATGTTATTTTTCAAAAGTGATCAACTCTTCTAAGGAATCAGTACCTGGTTGGTGTAGTAGGGAGTTGCTAGGATTTTGTTGATGATCCCAGGGTTTCGTAATAAGAGCTTTCTTTATGGCAATGATTCATGTCAGTCTTAACTAAATCCTCATTCTGTTTACCCTAGAGTACATGTGTGGGCTTAGTAAGCCCATGTTTTTTTCATGGTATCTTTCACACACATATTTACCAGCCTGCTTTCATCTGGATGCACACTTAACTTGGCATCGCAACTGTTAGCCACCAAGTTAGACACCAGAAAATGCGGCCAGCATCCCTCCCACTTCCTTAGTCTTCTCTCCCAACCATGTTAACCTATGTTCCCGGTTCTCCATTCCCACTAGCAGTGCCCTGAGTAGGGAATGCAAGGAGTTGTTACAGAGTCATCTTTAGGCACAACTTCTCTGCACAGAGACAAGTAGACACAGTATATCTCAGATGTATTGACATATTCAAACCATCAGCACCCAAATCAGCCACAGACCATCATTTCCCACCTGCACACAGCCACTAACACCTTCACCTCGACTTCCAGATGTCTTGCTTACCTCATCTCTTCAGGCATGTTGATATGACTCCACGCTTTTCTTTGCAAATTTTGGTTCTGTGCAAATTGCTTATGGTATGCAAATCAATGCATTAAATAACTAGCACAAAGTGACACATAAGGAGATGTGCATAACTTGGCAGCTATAAATCTGGAATCGTTCCAGTGACGTCAATGGTTTCACTTCAGATAAGCTCCAGTACAGAAGGTGTTGAAGCCTGGACCTGTGATATTTTCTAAACACAAACTCAGGGATGAATGATTTCAGAGGCGTAATTATTACTAATACCTTGTGGTTGTTGTTGTTTCTTTGGGTTTGTACAACCAAACATGCATCCAGAGGTGGATTGCAGAGCACATTTAATTTTAGTTAAGCAGACATCAGGGATAAGTAGAGAACCTGTCGTTGATCAGATCTCCAGGCAGTCCTAATCACATAATAGTTTCTCTTTTAAAATAGCCGGGGCAAATAATGCAGGATTTATGCCAAAAAGTCTTCAGAAACAGATGTACACCCTAAAGTGTTTCAAATCAATTCAGAATGAGGAATGAGTATTGATCAGTTCAGTGTTACATGCCATGTATTTTTGATCCAGGACTGGGTGCCTGGAAGCATATGTACTGTCTTGTGTAACCACCCCCTGACAAGGATCTGCTGTTATTGTATGCAAGAAAAGCAGAACATGGTAAAGGTTGATGCTGCACATGGCAGAACCACAATCCTGAGCAGGGGCCCTGGTTGCTGACTGCTTCAAGTGCTGTACCAGTCATTTACACATTTGCAAATGTCATTTTTGCATGGCAGGATTTCCACCCACTTTTGCCTGAATGTAAATGACTTCAGGAGACGACAGGCATTAAGTGTTCTCACAACTGCCCCCAACATCCCACCACTCAAAAATGATGCTTCAAAACACTCCTAGAAAACCCTGTAAGACTTTTAAAACACATCCATTTCTGTTTACGAACCTTCTTGGTCACTAGTGGGGCCAGGTTCAGACACTGAACTACAAGACGTGTGAATAGATGACAAGGAGATTCAGGAAAGCCTGATAATGAGAGACTCTGGTCTGCCTCTGCTGTCTATTTGATCTATGCAACTCACCTTAAATTCTGTTGCATTTTGCATGAGTAAAAAGCTACAGGAGGTTTGCATGGTACGAAGAAGCTTCCAGATTTCTTATTAGTTAGCTGAACTGGCATCAGAGATTATGTGTATAAATATAGAAGCAATCTAAGCCATGGAAATGTCAGTGTCTATCTATGCATGCAATCTAATGTTTATCAAGTTTGTGTAACATTTGAATCAGTAGCTACTTTTGGGTGGTTTTGGTGGGTTTGGGGTTTTTTTGTTGACAGCATAATCATGATATCTTTACATTGGTGTTGCTGTAACTAACTTCTGCTTCAGCTTACAAAATTAGAACCTCTTATTATAGTTATCGCTTTGGGAATGTTTTTGAGTTTGTTTAGGTTTTTATTTCTCAACCATAACAGCCTCCCTGTAGACCTTAACTGGCATCAATTTACCACTGTCTTGACATCTTAAAGTTGTTTCTTATAAAATTTGCATTGGTCTCATTTTGTTTCAAGCTGATATTGTGACAATGTCTCCCTGGATTTATACTGACAATTTATTTTTATTTTGACATCATGTCATCCCTGTAGCCCTTCGCTAGTGTCTATCATAAGTCTGTGGATTTAAATGAAAAGTGATTTCATCCTGTAAACTGCAGTAACTAACTCAGCTTTCTCACTAGCTACTTTTCTGACCTCCATACCTAGCTATTGATTGCACTTAGATTTTTATAGAAATGTCAAATGTTCCTGCCCAGTGCTTTAGGCAGCTCTTCAGTGCACCAAGTAAGGAAATTAAACAAAAGCTTCCCTTGAAAAGAAAAAAATAGTTGCCAGTAAGAAAGGGGTGAATGCATGTGTGTAACAGCAGCACCAAATAAACAATTGGGTAATGTTGGTGACATCAACTTGAACTGCTGAGAGATGCCAATCCTTTTTCTCCTTCACTGAAGCAGCAGGGACATCTTTCTGGGACTGAACAGTCGGGCTCTTTCCAGCCATTACCTTAGCAAACAGATAGTCCTTAATATCTCTATATTCCATACGCTGTTGGCACTTTATTTAATAAACAAAGATGGTAATAGGAAAGCTCTGATGGGAGCCAGTGTGAGGGGATATTTCAGGAAAGTTCCTGTGTGGCAGGTATGTTTTTAAACATGCCTTGTCTGGGTTTGGTGGGCTTTTTTTCTATTTGAACTTGGTTTATTTTTTCAGTTCTTTCATTTTTAAATTCAAAGAGGCAAGCAGGGTAGCGTGCGATATCACAAATGCCTTGTGACCCTTTCTGAAGTAGAATCACTGTGTGGCATAGCTAGAATTCCCAGGGGCATGCTTGCAAACTATAACGCAAATTCCTGCCTGCAGTTATTGAATATTCCATGGATTAACCATGATTCTGACAGAAGGACTTGTGTACGTGATTTTGACAAGCTTTTGTTCATCAGAACACAAGCATGGCTTAATGAGGTATTTGCAGCAGTATTTTTATTTATTTTATTTATTTACATCCTGGTATATATGGTTCAGCTCCTACACAACTTCATATCTGGGAAATCACAGCACAGGTATAGAGAAAAGGAGCCTTCAACAGCAAAATTTTACTCATTTTTAATGAATCAAGCCATCAATACTAAGTAATGGTGATAGTGACTTGCTTTGTGTCACCATCAGTGCCTCAGCAGAAGCTATAACCCTCATGATTTAACCAAAATTAAGAACTCAGTATTGAAACTTTCATGCATGTGGGAGTCATTTATGATGTCCTATTTACACAAAGAAGAGCGAAATGTGATTGCCTAAACAAGGGACTCAAGTGTTATTTGAAAAGGCTTTCAGTTCATGCTCTAAAAGCACAGAGGTGTCCCAGAGGCCTCATGTCACACCTGCTAGTCCCATGTGGATGTTTAGATATTGCAGCACTAGGTCTCTTACCTTCAGGCAATGAGTTCTAGCCCTAAGTATGACAAGATCATGAAGAGTGACATTTTAACAACAGTGCAAGTCAAGAGAGATCTGAGAGAAGGGTGTGTGAAGCTAGTGAGAAAAGTTTGTCTTAAAACTCTTCAAAACAAAAATGATGGCTTTAACATCAGTTTAACAGACACTTTGAAATTTAGATTGGAATTAATTTCAAGTTTTGTCTCCAAAACTCAGAGAGGAACCTGGGGCTTGAAACTACACAGACAAAAATTGAAAATACTTGCACAAAATGGGGACGAAACATTTGATAGCTATAGGAGAAGTGTCAGATCCCGTAGATGATATAGATACAGGAAAAAAAGTATTGTATATGTATATATACAGGTAGTGAAGTTTCATCTAAATCATTACATGTTTATTGAGTATTCTTTTTGCTCCCTTCCAGTAACTGTTGTTCTTGTTAGAAGTCACTCAGTATATTTTTGTTATCTGTATAAACATTCAGTCTGCCTTTGACTTCTGCAGTCTAATTAAATGCTGTCTGTCAGATTGGAATGTCTCTGTCAGTAATTCTTGTCTAAAAGGGAAAGCACCATCACTGGAAATAGCACTCTCTTGTGCATTAAGCATGGCAATGAGCACTCAAATTAGTCTTGCATTTTAACTCTTCCAAGCACTTCTTATCTGACCTTAAAGCTGGTCTTATTGAGTAGACTTTTTTGAAACAAATTTCTGATTTTGGGTGCCTATCATGGCAATCCTGTTTTTCACATATGTTAATCACCCATAAGTGGTGCTACCTCCAGCAATCATTTGAAGACTTCAGCATAATGCACAGGGTTTCTGAAAACTTTTTGGCAGTACAGCTTTACTCAGTTCATATTAAGCTTTCTGTCTGTGGACCATGGGTATTCCTACTTAAGAGCATTTGCAATAGAAGAGATTTTGCAATAGTCTGCATCTTGCTACAACCTGTATCTGGCAACAGAAATGTTAAGAAACTTCTGCAAGCAGAATCAAGGATGAGAAATACTCTAAAGCAACTCTGAAAGTATGAGCTATCCAGAAACTTGAATGTTCACAGCAACAAACAATTATTGTAGCTGGCCTCATTCTACCCGTTCTGGGGCAGTTCTGTGGACTCAGAAGTGATTAACATGGGACCACAAGATGTTAATACCCCAGTTCTGTGTTTTTAACCTGCATAGCTAGATATGAGTGAGAGCTGATCTTGTTATGCTTCCCACAGCGGTTTCTCCAGGGCTAGGGTTTGTTGTCGTCAAAATATACAGCTGTAGATATAGCAATTAGCCGTTAATTAACTACTGTAAACTGGGAGGCTCTCTTGCTGAGAGAAAAGAATTGACAGAAAGGAATTGTGTGTCCTCTTTGTAGAGGATGCACAGTCCCTTTATAAAAATTCTGTGCTGTCCTGTGAAGTGAGGCACTTGAGTTTATGCTGATCCGCATGTTTGGACAAGTTTGACTACAAATTTCTGCTTCACTAGGCATGAAGGATCAGTCAGCTATTAAAACAAGGGTTGTAATACCACTGGCTGTGGAGAGCTACTTGTTTTTTAATGCTTGGATAAGAACTGAGATGTTGCTATTCCTTCCAGCATGAAGAATCCCGACACATACAAATGCTAACATGTCTATGTGCACTGTACTTCTGATGCTCACATGATAAAAAGAGAAATCAGCAGTGAAAGAAAATGAGGTAAGGTGAGTTTATTTGGATGTGCTGACAGCTCTGTGAAGGACATATTGAAATCTTCCATTTAAATTTCAATATGCAATGGTAAAAAAGGAAAGTGCACAACAATCCTTTGAAGGTCTAATGTCTATTGACTACTGTTCAAAAGTCAACCACGAATTTCAACCTTATTACATTCTTAATCTGCATTGGTGTTTGCAGCATGCTCCATCTTTCAAAGGTGACTGAGTACAATCAGCACCTATTTCTCAAGGATTTACATATTGTGGTCTAGAAGTTTTACGTTTATGGAATTCCTTTTATAAAATGGGAACAAACAAACATTACAGATAATGTCCAGAAGAAGGGTAGTGTAATACAATTGTACGTAATAACACTTCAGCTTCTCCCCATTCCAATACTTTAAAGCTTTGTTTCAATTAAGTGTTAAAAAATATAGACATCTTGGACAAGAAGAATAAAATCAACAGTAATTAATTGCTTCAATATTTGCCATAGCCTCCATAGGAATTTAATTTCCATTCATACTACAGACAAGATACAGGAGATGGAAGGGGAGAAAATTAATTTGGCTGATGTCATTCTGTAAGTTTAATCCCAGCATTAATATCCTTGGTATAGTGACTGGGAATGATATTTGGATTAAAAAATAGTTCAGTGACACTTGAGGCTTTATGGAACTGATATTGTTCTGGGAATGAAGACGTTGCAATCTTCCTATTATTTTCCATAGCCAGTGAAAGTGAACAATCAAATGAGAGCTAAAAATCCTGTCCTTCTTTCTGAAATGCACAGCTGCCATCATCTCCCACTCCCATTTTGTAATGATCAGATACACTGGCCAAGATAGTCACATCTACAATTGTCTGTTTTAGTGGATGAGCCTTTTAAAAAAATTTATAAAAAAAAAAAAAAAAAAAAAAAAAAAAATGGAATGTGCCTTAAAGCAAAGAAGTGAAGGTTTGTTTTCCTATATTGGACAAAATTCTGGCCAGAGAAGAACTTCAAAGACACACCAGGGTTAGAGATAAATTTGCCTTCTTTCTTGCCTTCAGATAAAGACTCACAATTAAATCCTTTCTTCCTTTAACCACCGAAACTCACAACTAAATTCGGTCTTATTTTAACCACAGTAGGAAAATTTCTGTGTACACTGACAAACAATCTGAAGTCTCCTTCCACTCAAAGAGGGAATCCGGAAATAGGTACTTTTGATTTCTACCTGCATTCCACTCCAAAGAAGCTCCCTCAGGAAGTGCATTGTCCTTGTGTTGAGTACCTTAATGTATCTGGTGTCATGTACCCCAGGGAATGCTGCGTGCCTGCTTGCCTGGTTAACAGTCACTGGGATTTACACACTGAGAGGGAAAGAAGTCATCTGCAGATATAACACGTTGGGCTAGTGCTGTCAGATGATATTAGGTTGGGGGAGCTCAAGCCTCAGAAGAAGAATGTGGCTTCAATTGTAAAATTTAAGGACTAGTCTTCAAATTATAAATGTCCAACCACTGTGGTCACCAGAAATTTCACACTGTGAATTTGATGTAAACTGATTAAGCTGTCTTTTCCTGAACTTGAAGAAAGCCTAAGCTCCTATCTGAGTTTGATTTAAATTCTCTTGATTTAAAATGCTCATGCTTGAAGGATAAATCTGAAAGGAAATCACCTGCACTCGCTGCAGAGATTGGTATGTCTCCTGACACTCTGATTGTTAAAATCCTCTTTGGACCCAGTGTGTCTATTTCTGTGTCATTTTATGGAACATTATGGGGAATTATTGTTTAGTGAAAAGCATTCTCATTTACATTATTGTATGCTATTTGACCTTCCTCAAGAACACTGGTACACCTCCAAGCACACCACTCAGCTTTTAATACTGGCACTTGTGAGCCCATTCTTACACCCCAGTAAGATGATTAATGTACCTTGGAAAATCACCTAATGGCTTGATTCATGCTTTCTATGCAGCTTTTTGTAGGAGAAAAACAGGATAATGTGAGATGTAATTTATGAGTATGAAATGAAGGAGCTGAAATAAAGAAACATTCAGAAGTATTGACAGTATATCTGTAGTGCTTGAGATCTACGTGAAAAAGAATTCTATTGGAAGACACTCCAAATACATGGAGACACCTGACTGAGAAGAGTGTTACCTCTTTAGAGAACTCTGGAAGGAACTTGGAGAGATTTATCTAGTCAAACTTTTGGCCTGGAACCTTGTCTTTGTCAGAAGATGTGAAGTACTGGATATGTATGACACCAAAATATCTTAAATACAGTTTATTGGTTTTTCGGATTGTTCACCAATCTATACTTTCTTGTCAGGCTAAAGATCTTACTTTCTCTGTAGATCTCAGAAATGCTGATAGTTCTTCTCATGGAAACAATGTCAAAAAGAAAAAAAGAGAAAGAAAAGGGAATATAATCTTCTTTTTAAATCATAGATGCATGTCTGCCAAGCTTTTTGCCTCTTGTGTTAACTTAGTGCCTCTTAAATATATTTTGAAGCAAGTAAGCTGCCTGCTAGTGACAAAATATTTGGAGTTGTCATTCTTCCTTTTCAAATACTGGACTTTGTAGTGGAAGAAGGAAAGGATAATAACTGGTCCACATTGATTAGCAGTGTGAGAGAATGGCATGAAAGCTGTTTATATAGCATGAGACTATTTATCTGTATTTCTTTTTTTCCTTGCTGAGATTCCTGACATCAATGGCATTCTTTATTGATATTTATTAATTTTGGTGCCTCACATTTTTTTAAGTTTACAATAGTAACATGAAAACATTCGTTCTAAGGTATGGTGTATTTCTGTGATTCATTTTTTAATATTAGGATATGACACATACCGCTTATCGGCACACTCTGGATGCCCTTGATGTGACTTCAAAGTACATCTTAAGTGCAATAGAGCAGTATAAAATACTCCAAGAAGCAATTTCAGTCTCAAGTCTCCCATGTGCTCAAAAAAATTCCCCACTCTTGTAATTACAATTCCTGCCCCCATTTTCAAAAGCCTAAGAGACAAATGAACTTTGGTTAAGTGCCCTAAATCATCACTTATTTGCCAGAAGGTGTTAATGATGGGTCATATTTTTTTCACACATGGAGTAGAGCATTATATCTAGAATTCTCCCATTGATTTCAGCACTGGCAATATACAACGATTATCATTTGAAATTTGTCACTAATCATAGAATTTCCAGCTCTCTCTCCATTGTTCCAAAAATAATATCTCGCAGTAGTGCTCATATCACTGCCAGTTTATCAAAGAACTACTTCCAATTGAAAAGCCGTGAGATGTTATTAACCTACGTTGTACACAAAAGTTAAAAGTAATGTGTCATCTGGGAGGCAGAATACATTATGCTCCAACAGTGTCATCAAGCAGGGGTATGAAAATCCCCCAAACAAAATAGTGCAGTCGACGGGCTTATTCAGCCGTTCTCTAAGTATCATCAGTATCTTTTATTATTGCCATTATTATTACAGCACGTTGGGTATTTTTTCTTCCATTTGACAAAAAAACATAATAACAAGTTTCTTTTTATTGGCTTGAGACTATCTAGGGACGACACAGGGAATTTTTTATAATGAAAAACTACTAAGAGGCGCAGCCATTTTTGGCAAGGTTAAATTATGAAAGCAATTCTACCAAACAAAATTCATGAGTCACAAAACATGCTGCCACTGCAAAAAGAGAAAGAAAAAAATACAAAAGACAGACAAAACACAGCCTTCTCTTCCCCCCTTCCCCTCTATGTGGCAGACATATTAGTATAAATGTAGGGATTCAACTGATTACTGCAGGCAAACTTCAGGACCTGCTGAGTTAACTGCTTCTCTGACATTGTTCACATCTAGTATGAAACTGAGATTGCCCCTTGGAGATGTTTTGCAAAGAGAAAGGCAATGTGGTTTTCCTCCAACACTACATTAAAGTTCTGTATCCTTAGTAAGGGGGGAGCAGGTAAGTGAAGGTTAAAACAGGTTTTTTCTTTAAACTAGGTGCTAATATAAAGTTGGTCTGGAAATTACAAAAGAAGAAAAAAAAAAAAGGAAAAACCTTTGACCTCTGTTACTTGTTCTAGTGCACTTCTGGATCTTTTAGGCATTTCATCAGGCTTTCTTCACCACAGTGAGTCAGTCTCTGTGTACAAAACACTGATTTGTGTCAAGGGATATCTTTAGTGGTACCAGCAGTCAGTCAGTGAACTTGGACGTGACATTCACACTGTGCAATGGAAATGGGATTTTTTTGGTATTGCATCTGACATTCACATGTTCTGCACAATGTGTTCAAATCTACCCTTTTCTTTTTTCCTTTCTCCCTGTCCAACTAGGTCACAATACCACAAAATCAAAGCTCTAGGTTTCCCAATTACAAAAGCAGAAGTCTGGACCCCACCAGCTAAAAAACACTAAAAGGCAGGAAATGATAGCTTTTCTTTCTGAAGGTTTTTTCTTGAGTGTAGCTAGAGAAAACCACAGACAGCTATCTTCTGTTTCACAATATGCAAATACACAGTGTTATATCGAACAAAACAGAGAGAAATTGCTCATCAAGAAATTCCTCAGCAAGCATATAATTAGAAATGGATTCCAAATCAAAATGCAGCCAGCAACTGCAGAAATCCACATCTAGAAGTAAAGAGCTTACAACTGCTTCAGGATGAATATTCTGCTATGCTACAGGAATTAGGAAAAAAAAAAACAGAGAGAGAGAAAAAAAAGGATGATAAATACAGTTCATGGTACCTGTGGTTGCACGCACAGTAGCTAAGCTGATCTTAAGACTCTCAAAAGTTCTGTTTGCATTTAAAGATATACGTTTGAAAGAAGAAGAATTTATCTGCACATTTATCAGCCTGTGAAGCTCTGACCTCTGTTTTCAACAGCAAGCCATTCTGGCAGGCAACTGAGAGTCAAAAGAAAGTCTTGCTGTGAGATTTACCGAATTCATTGTGACCCTACTTCATCCTGTCTAATGTTGAGAGTTTAACTACACCTTTATGAGGAGTGCAGTCACTCCACGCTACCTGGAAGGTCTACAGTAGGTTACCGTCTCAGGCCAGGCATCTGACAAAACTCTTCTGCTCCCAAAACAGAAAAGATGTCTCTGCTGGACTATGAAAAATACACAAATGTAAACAAGTACAAAAATTATCTTAAACCAGGACAAAGGCTTTAAGCAGGGTACCATGGTTTAGTTCTAGGCAGGAATGAAAATCCTTGTGTTTCACATTGTGTAGTGGCATTTGCTTTTGATATATCTTTTCATCCTATTTTATTCCCTGATCATCGTGTTTTTAAAAAAGATGTGGATAGACTCTGATGGTTATAAAGAAAGGCTTATGCTGCAACTAAACCTTTTAAGTCTATAATGAACTCAAACTGCATCTTCAGCTTATCGAACTGAGCACTACGGAAGGATCCTGCTCTGTTGAATAGATCGCTCGCATCTGCAAAGGCTTTGCAGACAATCTGAAACCATCCATCACTGTGTTTCTTTAAGCTTTGACCGCTTATTCACTGAGAAGCACTTGATGACTTACAAAGTTTTCTGTCTCAAATTTGTGAGTCTTGTCCGTCTCCTTCCAGATTTCTGCAAGAAAGTCCTAAGCAGCTAAAGTCACTCCAAACACGTCTTAGTTAGAAGGATATAATGTCTCGTTTTTCCATGAAATGTATCATTATTCAGTGAATATTGAAGAAACTTATCCTGGATTTATTGGCTGTAAATGAAAAAAGTACAGTGTCAAATTTGCTACTCCTGAGAATACCCACGGGAAACTCAAGGAAAAGCCAACTTTAATCCTTTCTAAGTAGTAAAAGCAGAAGTAGTAATGCAGACACAGTTTTATCTGGATGTAAGTAAAGGCACGGAATTGTATAAACCATGGTAATGGTACTGGTTAATTAAATACTTCTGACAACAGATAAAAGATTTTATTAGAGGCCTCCCAAATCCTTTTGCAACGTGTGCTATTGTCAAGCATAAAATACTGCTCCTAACCTGAGAAGTACAGCCAGATTCCAGAATAATGTATTAAAATGACTAGACATCTCCCCACTGACTTGAGACAGAAACTACATTTCCATTTCCATGCTACTCATCTGCAGTAGACCAATAGTACCATTTCCTTTAGCTCTAATCAGCAGCCAGGTGAAATGGACAAGTAGCAATGACTTTAGACTCAGAAATCTGGAAAGGACAAACTGTTCTCATTAACAAAGTGGTCCACTGTGGTTTATTTTTATTCCAGCAATACATAATTGACATTTCTAATACTAATTCCATTCTGAGGAAGAAAAGAGAGCAGTGAAGTGCTTTCTTTTGCTTTTTGAGTTTTCTTGCTCTTGCTTGATGGCACATACACCATGACATATTGAATACTGTCACAGATGTAAAAGGAGGGTTATGGGACCTAGGATGAGATCTGTCTGGAATAGATTAGATGACTCACTGAAGTCTGAACATCCACCATTGGTAGGTCAGTATAATGCTTATTTTTTCATTGTGGTTATCTTACTGCCATTTTTCTTCTCACTGTAAACAGCTGTCTCTGAGATCACTTATCCAACAGGCAGCTGTCTTGTTGGGAGTACAAACCCTCCTAGAATCTCTCTCATTAGCTAAACCAAAGCCTTTGTGATTCCTTCATGGTTTGACATGACAGCTTTTTCTGGTAAGGGGGAAGGGGCTGTAAAGATGGTGCCTGTAAGAAGTTGTTTGCAACTCTCCCCAGCTCTGAGCCAGACCCATGTCTGGGGCTGAGCCAATTAGACACCTCCACGATCACTTTTTAAGAAGCCAGAAGAGGAGGTTGCTTTTCCTCCATCTTTTTCCTGCTTCTTCTTTCTTCTGTCCCTTCTTCTTCTTCTGGCTGGTGGTGGTGCAAGGAGTAGGAACAATGAGAGAAACAGCCATGCGGACTCCAAGGCCAGTGATGAAAGAGAGGAGGAGGTGTACCAGAGCAGAGACTCCCCTGCATTCTGTGGAGAGAATTGGAGAAGCTGAGATATTCACCAAGGACTGTGTCCCGAGAGAGGGACCCCGTATCGGTAGAAGAAACTGCAATTGTGATGAAGAATGCATGCCAGAGATATTTACCAAGGACTCTGTCCCGAGAGAGGGAACCCATATCGGCAGAAGCCGCAGCTGCTGGGAGCAACCCATGCCAGAGAAGTTTGCTAAGGACTTTGTGCCGGGGGAGGAACCCCGTGTTGGAGCAGGGGAAGAATGCCAGGAGTCATCCTCATCTGAGAAGACAGAAGCGGCAGAGCCCATCTGTGAGAGACTGACCACATCCCCCATTCCCTGCCCCCCTGAGCCGTTGTGGGGGGAGGAGGTAGAGATATCGGGAGCAGTGAGCTGGGCCCGGGAAGAAAGGAGGGATGGGGGAGGGAGATCTTAAAGTGCTGGTTGTAATTTTCTCATCATCCTACTCCCTTTTGCTTTTATTCCATTCTGTTTCTTGTAGAATAAACTTTCCTACTTTCCTCTCTAAGTCGAGTACTGGAGTTTGTTTTGCCCGGAACCGTAATTGGCAGTGAGCCCTCCCTGTCCTTGTCTTAATCCACAACAACCTCGCTTATCTTTTTACTCCCATTTCACTGGGGCCTCCACCATTCTAACGAAGGTGGAGGTGAATGGGGGCACCGAGCGAGGGACTGTCGTGGTGCTGCTGTGCTAGGTGGGCCAAACCACGACATTCCACATTTGTATTTTTTGTTGTTTTTAGATATTGTGGTCTTTCCTCTCCATCCTTTGCCCTTTACACTTCTCAAGGAGCACCTGTCTATATGTACACACAATATGTTAACAGGGGCACGAAGTTACCTAATTCACAGGGGTTCTTTTTAATAGGCCACTGCAGCCCTAACACAAGTTTCCCTGATTTTTTTCACAGAATCTTCATCATACAGTAGATGTATCCAGGAGCATGATATTAAATGTTCAGAGGGCTGGCGTGTATAAAATGCCTACCAGGTATGCTGAGGAGCTGCAGAGGAAGTGAAGTTACGTGTGTATTTTGCAGATGGGAAAGGAAATAATTGTTAGGTGTTACCTTTAGCAGCTGGTTTCCTTTGCCTTATAAATCAGGAATTTGGATTTCCAAAAGCTTTGCTAGTCAGGTGATAAAGCTTGTGCATGTGAGCCTGGTACATCTCAGAACTTCAGGCTGCAACATGTTGCCTACATGAGGTTCCTTCTAGGTGAGTTTTTAGTAACAATGTACCTACTTTCATTAACTAGTCAGGGAAGGTTAAAGAAAACTATTAAGACTAGACTCTTGTTCTAGGAAGAAATTGCTGTCTTTTTAATAACAAAATAATTTTAGCTAAAAGTTCTTTTTTTAATTTTCTTCTTTCTTTTGTTTTAGCATATTAGGAAGTACCATGAATAACGGTAGTCTGAAAGGGAGTAAAAAAGAATACTCATCTGTAGTTTTAGTGGTCCTCCAGATGTTGACAGTCTCCCCTTCTCTATTCAACACAGTTTTGCTTTATTACTCACATTACGCAGAGAGCTGTAGTTTCCTCACTAAAGATTTGCCCAGTGCATGAGGCTAAGGCTAAGTTTACATCTTTGCCAATTATGAGAGGTCCATTAAGTTCAGATAATATGAGATATAAATTTAAGAGGAATTCTAGGGAAATCATAATTAGGTGTAGAGGCATTACATGAGTTTAATGACTGAGATTTAATTTCAGTTTTCAGGATTATAAACTGAAAATCCTTATCTGGCTCTTACTTTTTTTTTTTCTTAATTAATTGAAGATTTACTTCCAAGCAATTAAGGCAGAGATCCTTTTCACTTCCTAAATGTTTTTTTGTGAACTATGTACCAATGTTCTCTGCCTTGCTCTCAAAAATCTGTCCTGCTAATTTGAATTCTTTCTGATAACCTGATAATACCTGTGTTTGGTTTTATACAAAAGGGAAAAAAAAAAAAGCAATCTTTGCTTCAGTTTAGATATTCTGCATAAAATTAAGTTGCTCAGGACTTTAAACTGTAGCATTTCATAAACGTTGATAGATTAGATAGTCCCCACACAAAACCATCCAAAGGAACAAAATGAACGAGTAAGTATCATTTTGCAATTGTCTGAAAGAATGGCTGCTGAGAAGCTCTGTTGTGATGTTTTATGGATTGTCAGTTATGTTATTTCAGTAAGGAACATTGTCCCGTTTCTAAGCACTTGGGCTGTGACTCATTTCGTATGATTCCAGCCATGTACATATTAAGTGTCTATTGTAAATCTATCGTCTGCTCTCTCCGGTGAAGAGTGGCATCTCCCAATAAGGGAAGCTGAACCCTTTTAAAGCAATTGGCTCTTTGCATTTCACATATTGATGGCAAAGGAATTATTCTACATATCAAAACTATATGCCACATGGCACTAAGGTGTGTACACATGCCTACAGGCACTCATCTGCTGGTTTTCCTATTTTGCTCCATACTAACATTCTTTTTCAAAAGCATTTAAAAAGTGAGAGCTGGCTTTTTCTTCTCCTGAAGTGCTGCTCTAATCAAACATGGATGCTGCACCGTCCTGACTAGTAACCAAACATACAACAGAAGACAGTTCCTATGCCTAAAAGTCTCAACCTCACAAGAAACAATTTTAGGAAGTAGATGCTGCTCTTGCCATTATTTTTTTCAGAGCAGGAACACATTACAATGTGACTAATGTTCTCTGACTACCACAGAACTAAAATGCACACTATTCCATCTGCATTTGCTCTCCAAAATAAAATATACCTTCTGGAAACTATGACCAGGAAGTCCAAGTCTGAAGCAGCCTTTTACGTGGAATAACATGGAATCCATAACGTGGAATCTGTGAGATAGAAAGACTGGTTCTGAGATAGAGAGGTTGTAACTGAATGAAGAAAAGCATAGAATATCAGCTTGGTTCTATTTATCCCACCACCATCACTCTGCCATCATTCAGGGCAAGTCTAAGACTTCTGTGAAGTGCACTGTATGAAGGAAAGACAGCCATCTCCAAATAAAGTGCTAAAGTTCACATACACTGTCTTAGTTTGCCAAATCAGTTCAAGTTTCTTCCTTCTTCTTTCTCTTTTGCTTGTTTGCAATCCCCACTGCAGTTCAAGACTGTCTCTGTCTCTTTTGCACTGATAAACATGGAACTGGGAAGAGAGTGCTGGCACAGCTTACTTAAGAACAAAATCACCCCAGAAATTCATGGAATTTTAGGGTTTGTTTTTTCTTTTAAATAACTTTCTGCTTTACTGCAGAGCATCACAAGAATTTTTTATCAGTACAGGTGAAGAGACAATGTTGCCTCTTGGAAAAAAAAAAAAACATGCAGCAGGGAGTGAATTCTTAAGGCAATTTGCAGCCAAATAAATGTCAATGGAATTATACCCTAATAAATACTATTTTCAGAACTGAACTGGTATCCCTTTGGTATTTGGAATCTGTCTAGAAAAGTAAAAGGTAAGAAGAATAGGGAAGTTTTAGATCAATAGCTTCAAAAATGGTGCAGCAGAAGAGAGTGAAAAGGAAGTTCTGTTTTAAAGTAGTTATTTGAGTGACTTAGAGGATTAATGGTAGAAAGTAGACTGCAAATCTAAATGACCAGTTCCACTATGAGAGGAAAAGCTAACCTGGAGTGGATGAGTGTTAGTATCTATAAGCTCTGGCCAACAATTCAACCAATATAAGTGGGAAAAAAAACCATAGAACCCTGAGGCTGTTTCAAAGGAAAAAAAAATGGACACTGAAGGAAATGTTCAAGGAAATGGTGTCTCAAACTCAAACTGTTCTGCACTTTCAACTGACACATGGCTGGTTGCCTATACTGACTCATGCTTTCTGTGTGTCAGGTCTCCTTTCTTCTTTATAAGCCAAAATTCCTATGAACCAGGCAGGAAATCACAAAGTAACATTTCACAGTCAAAATACTTTCAAGTTTTAATCAAAATCTCAAACTCTGCCTTGGAAAAATCTCATTTATTTTTAAATATGTTCATTACTTTCCTTCAGTAAGAGACACCCTTTATGCAGACAGTTGTCACAGACCAGATTATGAGACCTGAATCTCCTTGTAGTGGTGATGTTTCAGCACTCACGTGGTCATAAAGTGAAGAAATTAACCTTGACAGCATTGTAAGCAGTATTTGAATAAATAAAGGAATTTAGCATCATGGTAATGAACTCTCTGCCTAGAAAGCAACCTGGGAATAAAATAGAAAAATAGCTATCTGCTGCTGTCTTTTCAAGCAGGATAGTGGCAAACTGTGGGTCTAATACATCACGTCTTCCACTCTTTACTGAGTTTCCAAGGTTAAGAGAAAAATTATATAAAAAAACAATTGTATACTATCAGCCTCCATTTCAATGCACTCCTGTGAGAAACACCTTGCCTCTAGTCCTTTATTCCCATCTTCAGCTCAATTAGATGCATCTTTCTGAGGTCAAGTTGCTTTGTGCAAACATACATTCTTCTCATACTGCTTTTTAAACAGAGAGCTTTCTCAGTGTTTCCTAAAGAATCAGCTTTCTGAGAGTCTGCTGCGTATTGATACTAACTTCTTAGACTTCTGTGCGGTTTTCTTTTACAGACACTCTTTTACAGACACAAGCTTTAGTCGTTTGTCATCATAGCTAGGTTTAAAGCACTTGGGTCTGAGACCTGACGTCTCAGTTGAAAGGTAGAAATGAGACTTCTGACTTTCAGTCACTATGGACCTCATTTTTTTTCTTGGTTTTCTTGAAATGTAAAAATAGATTCCAAGTTTAACTAGATTTTTGCTTTTATGTGCTCCTCTCTTTTTTACTTTTGTGGCTTATTCAATGATTAGTCTTCCCTCTTAATTTGTAGCAATCTATAATCATGGGATTAATATTAGCTAGGAGTTCCAAAGATGGATCACTACTTCATTTTACTTTTTCTTGGTGAGAATTACTTTCACAGGAAGAAATATGAGCCCTGCCCAGAAAGATTTTCAATTGGGTTATAAGGTAAGAAACAGCAGGATTTGCAACAGAGAACAGAAGGCAGTAATTACAGTTGCAGTTGCAACAGTCTTTTAAAAGTCTCTTTAAATATAAGGTACCTGATCTGTATTTTTTGTTATATTTAGCATCATTTTCATCTACCTCTGGTGAAAGATTATAGACTCTGTCAAGCGAATCATCAGCTTATGTAAATTAGTGTAACTCCATGGATATTGATGAAATTTACCCGCTTACATTTTGAAGATCTACACCTTCCCTTTTCATTAACATTTTGTGATATTTTAGATTGTCAGAGTCTGTGATTGTCATCTTTTCTAATTTAAAAAAAAAGTTATTTCAGGAAATATATGAATTATTAACAGAGTCTAAGATGTAGTCACATACTTACAGACTCCTACAGTAACCACAATTTTGCTGGTACTGTTCACTTCTTCATTGCTGTGCCCTCCAAGGCATAGCAGATGAACATATGTTGTTCCTATTCTTCTTTAGAGCAGAGTTAAATAGCTCCGTTATCCCCTCTGCAGATGTAGCTTAAACTGAAACAATTGTTGGTTTCCATGAGTCTGTTTCAGTTTGCACTTAAATGAATTTGGAGAGTTCACATGACCATTTCCACATAGAATCATAGGTGGAAAAGATCTTTAAGCTCATTGAGTCCAACCTTCCTCCCAGCCCTATCAACCACTACACCGTTTCCCTAAGTGCAACACCCACCTGTCTCTGAAACTGCTCCAGAGATGGTGACTCCAGCACCGCCCTGGGCAGTCTTCCAATGCTTGACAACCCTGTCAGCAAAGAAATTCCTCCTCAGATCCAGCCTGAATCTCCCTTGGTGCAACCTGAGGCTGTTTCCTCTTGTTCTGTTGTTTGTCACTAGGGAGAACAGACCAACCTGCCTTGCTACAGCTTCCTTTCAGGTAGTTGTAGAGAGCGAGAAAGTCTCCCCTGAGCCTTCTTTTCTCCAGGCTAAACAGCCCCAGATCCCTCAGCTGTTTCTCATATGAGATGTGATCCAAATCCTTTCCTAGCTTGGTAGCCCAGCCTATGGATCCTCTCCAGCACCTCAATGTCCTTCTTGTAGAGAAGGGCCCAAAACTGGACAGTGTTTGAGGTGTGGCCTCCTCAACAAAACCAAGTCCAGGGGAACGACAACACTGTTCCTTATACAGGCCAGGATGAGTGTTAGCTGACAGTATATAACAAGCATCTGAGAGTCATCAACTCCAGAAACTATTATAGATGTTCTGGGGGGTAAAAAGTGATGAGTGGTGACAAGGTCTTTTCCAACCGTAATGATTGCGTGATTCTACGACTATGTATTTAGGAAAGACATAATGGTAATTCTTACACAATGAACAAAACACAAAAAGGACAACACCTATGTGTCACATAAATGCAAATGTGAGGATGTCACCAATTTTTCCGTAGTACAAGGAGGAAATGCAGGTGGGGAAGTGCAGCTGATTGATGTGCCCTGCTCTGAAAAACAAATTTAATATCCATTTGCACTGAACAAAGCCCTGGTGGGTCATAGTGAAAATTTCCATGGAGAAAGCTTTGTTAAAAGAGTTTCAGTGGAATCCAATTAATATGGTAAACATTATATGTTCTAATGAAAGTTAGGCAAGCTCATGAACGCAAAGCCTGAACTCAGAAGCCTTCTTAGTTGAAGATTTCAGATATTCAGCTAGAGAGCTATCAATCTGGTTTTTTCATATTGTCAAATTAACATAACTTCATCGCACATACAGTCTATCACCTTCATGGGATTTGCTTGTTTGTTTATTGTTTGATTTATGGAGTTCACAGTAGGTTAAGGGACTTTTTTTTTGTGGAGTTTTTTTTATTAGTTTTCCTTATTTTTAAAAAAGACAATCTTTGTTCTCATTAAATTATAAAAAGGGTCTTTTAGCATTACTTAGAGCTCTCAGCTTTTGGACAACAGGTATTTTCCTTCAATTTTTAATGATCATATGATGACATCGTTTTAGGTGATCACAGCAAGTAAAGGCAAATGTCATTTTTGCTCTATTATTTGCAATTATGCAGATTCTAAAGACAGCATTTCATAACACATCAGTATGTTGGAATTTCCTTTTATGTTTGATAGGCTGAATGAATCTTGAGGCTTGAGTCAGTTGCCTATTCATAGGTGTCAAGTGTTATTTGCAGCACCCACAGATAGCTGAAAAATCTCCATAGAGCTGGCAGCTATTACACAGAACCTGTAGGAACACTCACCTGGAACAACAGCTGGAAACTGAGCAGAATTGCACATGGAACGGCACTGTCCACCCCTCCATCCTGAGCAACTTTATCTTGCCCTTACCAGGTGAGATTCAGTTTCAGACTCCTGTTTATAAGTATCTACAAATAGATGCTTTTGGTATATAAGACTCAAATATGATTAGTTAAGATTTAAAAATCTCAGATTGGTTACTTGAATATCAACTACAACGGCACAAGGCACCTACTGCACTCTGCTTTTCTTCTGGCTGCCCATCCCAACCACCATATAGCTAGAAGTTCTGTGCCCTATGTTCTTGAATAGCTTTGGGTGTGTTTGAAAAGAAGTACAGACAAAGTTTATTCTACTGCCAACAAGAAACAGAACAGAACAAAAAGTAAAAGGGGAGTAGGATGATGAGAAAATTACAACCAGCACTTTAAGATCTCCCTCCTCCATCCCTCCTTTCTTCCCAGGCCCAGCTCACTGGTCCCAATACCTCTACCTCCTCTCTCCTCAATAGCTTGGAGGGGCAGGGAATGGGGGATGTGGTCACAGATGAGTTCTGCCACTTCTCTCTTCTCAGAGGAGGATGACTCCTTGCATTCTCCCCTGCTCTGATACAGGGTGCCTCCCACAGGACACAGCCTTTTCTGGCCATAGTCTCTGCCCCTGGGGTCTTTAACAAAGTGTGCACATATCTCTGCTTTACTAGTCCTCCCTGTAGGGTAGCAGTCTTCTGCTCCAGCACACCTCCTCCTCTCTTCCCTCATGGACCTTGAGGTCTACACAGTAGCTTCTCTTTCTCTTCCAATTCCTTGCACCACCAGCAGTCAGAAAGAAAGGATGAACAGAACAGGGAGAAACCTCCTCTTCCAGCTTAAAAAGTGATCGTGGAGGCATCTAACTGGCTTAGTCCCAGAAGTGGGTTTGGCTCAGAGCTGGGGGGTGTTTTGAGCAACTTCTTATGGAAGCCATCTTTACAGTCTCTTCCCCTTTACCAGAAACAGCTCCACACAAAACCATGACAATGCAAAGCAGGCTACTGGGTTGAATGTTACTGGTTGACCTAGTATCACATGACACATTAAAAACCAGGGAAATTAAAGTTGGATTATCCAGCACACTCACATTCTCTTGACGTGAGCTTTTCTGGCACAAGATTCCTGTTAATATTTCACTTCTAATATGTCTTCTATGCCAGGGGTGCTAAAAAGAGAAGAGAAAAAAAGAGGAAATAAAGAACAAAAAGTGAGTTTATATTGGATTTGCGTAACTGGCAAAGATTACTATCAAATCACAGCTTAAATAATACATTGTTCAGCAGCATAGACACTGTACTGAGGTGTTTAGAGCATTTATGTGCACACAGTAAAATCTCCTGCCTCTTTCTCAGTCTCCTTGTCTGCCTGGAATACAGGTGCATAAGCTGAAACTGTGTCATTTAAAGACAAAAGCAACAGCATCAATGAACACTTCAGTGGAGCAAAAATACTGAAGCAAAGATGGCTCACAGAAACTGACTGGGTACTGTACATCTGTGTAATTTTGGGAGCATGTTCTATCTGAATTTAAAGCAGCCATGTGAACCAAAAGCATGAAGTTGAAGGGACCTGCTGAGTTAATAACTGCTTTCAGGGCAGGCCCTTGAAAGGGAAATGTCATCTCTAAACAACTGGTGATATTGACCATTGACCAACTGAGACCAGGGTGTGCACTCTGATAAGATAGAGAACATCTAGCAGTGCTTCTTTCTCCCACATACTCCTTTATCATTGTTAAATTGCCTGGTTATATAGCAAACCCTTAGCACAGTTCTAAATCTCATTCCAGTCTTCAATAATTGCCAGCTACCACACTGCCCTGGCCAGCAGCCACTGGCACTGGCCATGACAGGTGAAGAATTTGCTATCTGACTAGACAAGATGGGCAGATGTTGGGTGAGAGATGAAGTGACTTGCCAGAGTCAAACACAGGGCTCCATGCAGTGCTTTGCCAGCTTCCCCTGCAGGATCCTGCCTGATAAGCTCATTAAAGTTCACAGTGTAATTTGGACTCTAAATTGAACAATCTTAGTTGCAAAAAAAAAAGTATGCTAATTTACTGTGAAGACTCTGTTAAATGTAGGAATGGTAACACCAAAGTTTATTAATTATGACATGAATTTTTAGGAACAACAGTAATTTAGTAATTTGGAAAGAAGCAAAGCAAAAAAAAAAAATCTTGTAATTAAGGTAAACAGAGCCAAGAGGAATAGTATAAATGAGCCTTTTCTGTCTCATGCATTAATCACAAATGATCACAGAACTCTATATCCATGGGGAACTGGCAGTCACATATCAGTGATATTTGATAGAGATGTAAGGTAGTAACTGCAGTAATAATACCACTACTACTGCTCTGGATAATAGTCATATCTAGTCCTTGCATCTAAAATCCAGCCCTCGTGCCAGTAGATGCAGCTTTACCAGTGTCATTGAATTGTGGATGGTATGAAGCTGCCCATTTCACTTCCATATGCTGAAAAAGATGTATTTTACTAAAAAGCCACTGCTGTGGGATTTTCTCTTTCCTTTTAGAGAAATGAAGACAGAAAGAAAAAGAAATTTAAGATGTATGGCTCGTCTCCAAAAACTAATGGCCAAATGGTTTTAGACCTGGACAGACTTACAGTACCCACCTTTACACATCAAATGCCAATATCAGAGAAAAGAAATGCTCTCATATATTTTTATTTGGTAAAGCAGTCTCAAGACTGACATTTGAAGGGGAAAAAAATAAAATTAAACTCTTAAGAACACAACCTGGCAATAAGTTGACACTGACATTTAAATTAATTGACTTTCCTTTTTTTAAGCATCTTATGTGAAAGTTGTGATGGAAATCATTTGTCTTGTACTATCTTTTCCCTTCTGGTTTTACTAGTGCAAAGAGAGAAATGAAAGATTTAATTTGCCAAGTTTTTAGGCATGCAGAAGTAATTTACACAGTAAAGGTGTCTATTAAGAAAAAGTCCATTATGTTTCTTGCAATGAATGTATTTTGATAAGACTGCAGTATGCAGCACTCGTGAAAGCAACGTAAAGCAAGTGTCAGAGCCAGATAACAGGGTCTAAATAGTGATTACCAGTGAAAACCTAAAAGTTAGTAAGAGTACAATTAAATTCTAACTAGCAGATTTTTTGAATGGATAATAACAAGAAAAGGAAAGTAAAGTCTTCAAAATGATAGCACATAAATGGCATTCTGACTAGTTATAAACAAGGCTGAATTTTTACAAATACTTCTAATGATAAGTACCCACTATTTACAATTTGAGTAATATGGTAAGTATAAACAGTGTTGCTGTTTGTAGTTTCACCATTAAGGCTAGGTTTTCCACGTAAGGATATGACTGGGAGAATGTGATGTAAACATTGTTATGTGTGAATAAAGTGTATTATATTGTTGGCAAAAGGGAAGCAATACATAGGATATCATGATTCCCTTCTATAAGTGCTCACACAACACCCAAAAAAGCATACACAGGTGAATATTCTCTGGGTTGCAGATAGAGGAGGCCTTATTTCAGTGGGACTGAATAAGACGATAAGAAATCGCATGATAATAAGCAGAGGTTCCTCAAGTAAAAAAAAAAAATCAAAACTCTGAGGACAATTCAGACTGACAGAAGTCCCTTACCCATGGCAGGAGAGATTTCAACAGGATCTCCAAACTTACATTCAGACAGAAAGGGTGGTCTGCCTGCTATTTCTTTTCTGCAATCAGAGTTAATAGCAGATATCAAAACTGAGCTATGTGCATGCTCTTCATTTGAAAATGCTTTAAAGACACAGAACTACAAGCTAGTGGCTGTGAACTCACCTGGAATGACAAAGTCATCTTATCTAGAGCACAGCTCACTGCTCACAAAAACAGTTCTGTGGGGATCCAGGTATCGATGGAAATAAATGCAATAAGAAGGAATATCTCAAGTAATGAAAACAATAAAAGACTCGAATTGTTTATTTCAACAAGGAAACAAGAGGACACAACATACCCTTTGGGGACAGATAGGTGAATTGAAATGGGAGGAAATAATACTATTTAAAATAGGAAACACGTTCTTTATTTGACTGTTGAACTCCTTGCCACAGAACACTATTGAAGCAAGAGTATAGCAGGATTCAGAAAGCAAAAAGATATTTCAATGGTCATCAGAATAACCATGTTAGTAATTATTAAATCAATATCTGATGTTGCTTGTTAACTGTTTATTCTGTAATTAATTATTATTCATAAACATTTGCCTTTCAAAATGTCTCACATCTCCTGTCATTCATCTGGAAGTGAACAAGATAATTGGTAAACACACATCTTTTCAGTAAAGACTTTGGAATTACCTTTAGAGTTTTCCATGGAAATGAAACTAAACTCCCTATGGGAAAGATGGTGGCCATTATGATTGAGACAGCAGGTGTCTGAAATTGTTCCTGCTGAGCACAGTACATGATTAAAATTTTACTAGATTGGGAGAGGTATAAGAACCCATTTTGCTGAATAGAGAGACAATATGATAAACTGAGATGCTTCCCAATTACTCTAAAGTGAATACAAGCTATAGCTCCTTCCTAAACCACATTTGAAGGCTGCACTGAATATTTCCTGATGATCATCATACCATTTTTTTACTAGTAGTAGCAGGCAAGTTTTATTTTCTTCACTCATCAATAGTCTAAGGATAGATGACGATATGAAAATAGAGGGACAATCACAGGCAACCAAAAAATGTAATTAGCTTCCAGAAATGTTAATGAGGTTTCTTTTCTTTCTCATTCTCTAGTGAAAAAGAGCTAATAATAAATAATACTTTTTTTTTTTTTAAGCCACATGACTGTGTTCAAAGTGTTTTGAATTTTGGCTAAGTCAAACATAAGAAATATGCTTCATAGACTGAGTGTGGGTAATATGTCCTGAGGGGTTAGCACAGTTACTCGTTCAGTAAGTAAGATCAAATTATGTGTGAGGCAGGGACATTTAGCATAAAAACAGTATTAATAATTCATATGGAAAGCCAAGTGGTGCAATGATAAGACACAGTGTTGAGAAAAAAACCCCAAACGATAAATCCCAACCACGAGTCAGACACACTGGTAGAAAAAGCTCATATAAACCAAAAATCCAATAGGATTGGGAGGTGAGGATATCATTTAAGACTTTTCATATAAATGGCCACATAGATTCAGTCTTACAATATGACAATGATTCTGGTTTCTGTTATTTGCTTGCTGGTAATCTCAAGCCAAAATGTCTCAAAGCAGAACCTCACATTGTATCTCACCAGCCAATCGCATACTGTTTATCTTCAATGCTGCATAATGAATGAAAGGGAACAAAGTTCTTTGAATAAGAAAATGCAGTATTACCATCCTAGAAAGAAGTGGACAGGATGCTCCATGTCTAAATAAACCAAAAATGCTACTATCCTGGCCTTGAACTCCAGAGGAGTTTTTATTTCTGAAACTTTCTCAGAAGCCTGAAGTCTCCTGTGAAATGTAAGTCTTGGAAGAGCTGAGTGAGCTGGAACCTAACTAACGCTATGCCTGTCTGGGATCCAAAAACTATTTCTTTTCACAACTTATGATCCCTGAGAAGCATTAGGAAATCTCACAGTATTTGTGAAACCAGAGTCATCACAGAATGTGTTTTCTTCCAGCTGACACCTTCTGACACATATATGTGCACAGCTACAGGTTATTGCCTGAAAATAGTACATGTCAGAAAAGCAAAGTAATGGGAGGAGGCCACTAACAGCAGTTGGAAGGTGAGTGCATTCACTGATGATGACAGGCTTGCAATAAACTCCTTTTTCTGCTTCACAGGTTTAACTATCAATACTCTTTCTCACTCCACTGGTTACTGCTTTACGTTAGAGGCAGAGACAAGGGGGAAGCAGAGGTAAGGATCCATCCTGAAGCAACATTTCTGGCTCTAGGGTGCCCTGTTTCGTGTTTCTCTGAGAACAGCTGAAACTCCCTGTAGTACCCATTCCAGCAGAATGATACCCTGTGACCTGCTGAGTCTCCATCATTTTACTATAGGTCCCTTATTAGAATCATCAAAGAGTTTGAGGTGGAAACAACCTTTAAAAGTCATCTTGTCTAATCCACCTGCAATGATCAGGGACATCTTCCACTAGATCAGTTTACCGAGAGTCCCATTTATCTGACCTTGAATGTTTCCAGGAGCGGGCCATCTACAATCTCTTTGAACAACCTATTCCACTGTTTCACCACTCTCATAAAACAATTTCTTCCTTGTATCTTGTTTCAGTTTAAACCATGACCCCTTAACCCTATCACAACAGGCCTTGCTAAAAAGTCTGTCCCCATCTTCCTTATAAGCCTCTTGTAAGTATTCAAAGGTCTCAAGATCTCCCTGGAGCTTTCTTTTTTCCAGGATGAAGAATCTCAGTTCTCTCAGCCTTTCCTCATAGAAGAGATACTTCATCCTTCTGATTATCTTCACGGCCCTCCTTCTGAACCCAGCCCAACAGGTCCATGTCTTCTCTACACTGAGGGTCCCAGAGCTGGATGCAGCGCTGCAGGTGGGTCTCACCAGAGCAGAGCAGAGGGGCAGAATCCCCACCAAAGCTGGCCACACTGCTTTGGATGTAGCCCAGGATATTATTGGCCTTCTGAGCTGCAAGTACACATTGCCAGATCATGTACAGCTTTTCATCCGCTAGTATCCTCATGTACTTCTTCACAGGGCTGCTCTCAGTCTCTTAACCCCCCAGCCTGTACTGATACCAGTGGCTGACCCAAAACACGTGCAGGACCTTGCACTTGGCCTTCTTGAACCAGTGTTAGTCTCAGCATAGACCTCTAAGGGACACCACTCATCACTGACCTCCATCTGGATATTGAACCATTGACCGCTATCTTCTGGATTCAACCACTCAACTAATTCCTCATCCACAGAACAGTCCACTCATCAAATTCATCTCTCTCCAATATAAAGAGAAGAATGTTGTGGTGCATTGTATCAAAGGCCTTACAGAATTCCGGAGAGATTACATTCATAACTTTTTCCTTATTAACTAATGTAGGCACTCTATCATAGAAAGTTACTAGGCTGGTCAGGCAGGACTTAACTTTGGTGAAGCCGTGCTGACTATCTCAAATCATCCTTCATTTAATGGCTGGGGAACACTGATAAGAAAGGAGAGTGCTTGTAGGCGTTGCTGCTTCACCAAATATTTAAAATCAGAGGATAATTTAGACTGGAAGTGATTTCTGGAGGTCATTTAGTCACCCCTCTGTCAAAACAAATCTGACTTCAAAGTTACTTTCAGCTGTCTATTAGATCAGGTCCTTGCCCAGGTCAGTTGTACCAGTCTTCACAGGTGGAGAGTTCACAAACTCTGTGGGGAACTTGGGAATAACTGTGTGTGAGTGTGTGTGTGTGTACACACGCGCATGCATGTGGGAATAATTTTCCCTTGTAACCAACTGGCAACTGTGGATATTACTTCTTTTTCCCTGCTATATAGCTCTGGGAAAAGTCTTGTTCTGTCTTCTTTGTAGCTATCCTTCAGGCAGCTGATCATCACAAATAGGTCTGCCCTTACCCTTCTCTTTTCCAGGTTAGGCTTTCCTAAGCTATTGTCTGTTTATCATCAGATCTGACATCACAATCACATTGGTGGCCCTCCACTGGACTTGCTCCAATTTGAGACCTCAATCTGGACATTGAATTCCAAAGGCAGTCCTACAACTGCCAAACTGCCAAACAGAAAGGAGTAATTACTTCTCATGATCCTTGATCTATGGTCTAAAGCTGCCCGGGATGGAGTTCAGCCTGTTGTCCAGAGGCCCCTCCAAGGACATTTTATGCTGAGCAGTTCACTAAACAGACATACTTGTGTCTGTACTGCTGTGTGACATTACTCCTGTACAGGGTTTTCCTTTGAGTATTTTGGAGTTGTTTGAGGTTCCTGTTAGCCTGTTACTCTAGTCTAATGAGTCTCTGTCTGGCTACATTATCTCTTATCCCTGGCTGCACTTTGATCCAAAAAAATGAAAACTAGATCTTCCCAAGACAAATTTGATCCAAAGGGAGATAGACTCTTATATCAACTAATCCCCCAGTCTGGTGTTACTTGCAAACTTGGCAAGTGTGTGCTCACACTACTCGGGTCACTTGAAGATGACAACTTACCAAACCAAGTATCAGTCACCAGGGAGTACTGCTCATAATTGTTTCCAGGTAAACTTTGAGCTGTTTACCACTACATTTGAGGCTGATAATCCACTTAATTTAATACTCATCATGTAGTGAACCCATCTAGTGCATATATCCTCATTATGTCTGCAAGGACACTAAAGAAATTGTGTTAAAATCTTTCCTAAAGTCAATGAAAATATTTAACCCCCATCCTTCCCATCTCCACTGTCCTTTCATCATGGAGAGCAAGCAGCCTAGTCGAGAACAATTTATCCTAATTTATTAACCATGATTTTTGCAGACTATGCTCTTAATCACCTTGTCCCTCGTGTTTGGAAATGACTTCTCTGTATAACACCTTTTAATCAAGAAGTCATGTAAAGCAGCTAGTGAGGCAACCTCTGGGATGAAGCTCTCAGTCTTGGCTCCAGCTATGAGAAGAAGAGCTGACATTCTTCACTAAGGCAGAAAAAATGATTTTATATGAAGTGGAATACCCTCCAATAAGGACAACCTGCAGTTGAACTTGCAGTTTTTGAAGGACTTCTGTACTCTGCGTTCATCACCTACAAATAAAAAGGTATAAATTAAGACACAACCTTGCCTCCAACATTGATTTTTGTGAATCCTGGGTTTAGATATTGAACTCTCTGTCCACTGGTATTGATATTAGGGCTGTAATTCCTTTAACATGCCTGCGTATTATAGAGGCTAAATTTCTCACCTTAATCCTTAACATTAACCTCATTTGTGTACCACATTGATACTTCAGTTAATGCACTGTGTGCTTTAGTGGTACTCACAGAGTAGGTAAAATTGAAGATGTTTATTTTAATGATAACAAGAGCATATTTTGAGGCTGGAGTCAAGAAGACCTGACATATGTGTGTCTAAGTAAATTTACAGCCTTGACTCAGTCTTTTTGACTTTTTACACATTTTGAGGGTAGAGAATACATGTCAAAAGCAGTAAACAGAGGAAATGCAAAGAAGGTATCAAGTATCTCAGGTACATTTCAATTAGCAAGGTCACTCAATACAGGAAGTTAAACCTCAGTTGTTATGATTTATCTAAGACAGAGTTAGGGACAAATTTCTTGTCCTGAAGACTTACCAAACTTCTGGATTTGGTTTAGAAGTACTCACTTTCTATTGATGCTCCGGACTTACATCTTCACAGTTACACATTGTTATCTCTGCAGAGTACAAGACTGTGCATTTAGCAATCCTTTTGTTTGTGGACATATTCAGGGTACATGAAAGTGATAAAACATTCTAGAGGTACCCTCTAGCAAGTGTGGATGCCTGGACAGTAATCAGAGGAGGACTATGCACAGGGAATTGTTACTTGTTTTCAGCAGTCTGGGTTTATTTGGGTTAAAGCTGAACAAAAAGAAAATGTTTTGTCCTTTTCATCCTCTGCATTTCTGTGAGTGATAAAACTTGAGCTGTGCTGCCAAAATAATCACAGCTTTAAAAGCTGCTTTAAGGGATGGGGATTATCTCAATTATCACAGCTCTTCCAAAGGTATGAGCATAGAGGACATCAATCTGATAAGACAAAAATCCTTGTATTTGTCTTCCCAAATCTATAAATTCTACAATACACCCACAGGCACCAAATCAAGTCACACTGCTGTGTGCCTTACCCATGCAAGTAGCAGACCAGTGTTACTTGGTGCCTTGAAACCATGGAACTGTGATACCTTAGACCAGACAGTAAATTGCTTGTCCCTTTGTTTAGAGGTACACAAAGGGCCAGCTCCTTCCCCTACCCGAGTCCCGAAAATCCTTCTGCTGGTAGGCCTGGATGTAGGCAACACACAGAGCCATCCTTTTGCTTTACAATAGCCATAAAATTGTGTGCATTACAGTATTCACTAGTTTCCTTTCTGGACTTGGGTACAGTCGGTCCTGAAGGGACTGTTGACAAGATGCATCTCACAGGCAACTCACCTGTACCTGAGCAACTTGAGCACCTCTGATTGTGGCCAGAACTAGTCTTTGATGCACAGTGAAAAGATGCACACATGCTGATACCCAGTCGGCAGAGTGAGCTGTCTGCAAGCTGGAGGATGTCTGCTTAATTCTATTATGTGTGCATGTCTTTCAGACGATGTAAGAACACCTGACATGCTGTCTTCTCTGTTCAGATACTAACAGTGTCTTCACAATACTCTCCAGTTTCTTCTGATTTTTGTGTCTTACAATTTACTCTTGCACTCACATAAAAATCACATTATGTTCTTTCTGTAAATACTCTGAAATTCACACGTGTGGATGGAGCCACAATGTGATTTGTGGAGCTTGGAAGACCAGGGACTGCATGTGATCATAGTACTTTTAACTTCTGTGGGCTTCAGGCTGGCAAAGCTTGAAAGATTTGACAGTCACACTAAGTCCCTGAACAGGCAGAGAAGGGCAGAAGCAGTATATCAGGATCACTCCACTCAACATGAAAGTTGCATCTTGCTTTGCTGTTGCTTCTCTTTTCTTGTTATTCTTATCCAATTAAATAATTGTAATAATGGGAAATGACATAATTGGTTGATTGGATTTCTGGAAACATAACACATGAGCATTTTGACACAAACAGACCCACAGAGCAAGCACACAGAGGAAATAGCAGCAAGAGACAGAGTCCTGTGTTAGACTGAAGTCAAGATAGAGTTGCTAAAATGGTACAGGAGAGAGAAAGTTCCTCTATGGCTTCAAAATATTTATGCCTGATTTATTCTGATAGCATTGGCAAAGTCCTTGTTTTCATGTTCCTCAATTAGACAAAATTGTCAAATCAAATATTAGAACACTAATTGTGCTTCTGTTTGGCACTCAGGATGTCTCTGGGTAGATGCTGTAATTCTGTTCTCAGGTATAACTATTCTAATGATGCTGTTTGTCCTGAGTAACAGGATGTTACCTTACATTATAAAAGAAAAAGACATGAGGTGATTTAGAAAACAAATAGAATATAAAATGGGCTGGAGATTTCAAATTATAAAGCTGGCAAAACTGATGATGAGAACTATCTTTTCAAAGACAAAATACGGCTATTTGCAGCACAGCTGTAGGAAATAAGTAGGTTTTCCTCTCTTGTGTGGTGGTTCTGAGAAAGCATCCATGCTTGAGTAGGTCATGAAACAAGTGCATTTTCTGCCCTTCTAGGAGACCAGACACTGAGTAGGCTGAGGGACTGGGTGGGAGCAACTGCTTAAAGCATCGACATCGTTACCTTTGCCACTTTCTGAACCAGCTCTTTTATCTCCCTCCTTTTGTGAGGAAGCGGACAAGCAGAGAGGGCAAAAGAAAAAAAGCAAATATATATCATTAAAAATATAATGAGGGACTTGAAAGTTGAGATCTGGCAGACAGGCCAAACTCTTGAAGCAGTGGAAAACATTATTGATAGGTGATATCAATAATAAATGTGAATAGCAGGTAAGAAACTGAGAGGAGTATGCAAGTGTAGGTTTGCACTTAAAGAAGAGGGATGAAGCATGCTGGGGCTAATGAGGCAGTGGCTGCTTGCACTACGGGCAGGAGGTTACTTGCTCTGACTTCTCTTTCGGCTTTGCAAATGCATGGAGGAAGTGGAAAGATTGTGAGGTTTTCCCTTCCTAGTGCAGCTGCTAGAGAAATCTCTCCTGTTCTCTGTGTCGCATTGAGGCCAAGTTATCCAATGAGTGTCAGCTCTTTTTGGGAAAGAGCAATGATAAAATCTGCAAGTACAGAAGGTGGAAGAGTAGAGTCAAAATGTAGAGCTGGAGTTGTAGTCACAGCACCAGCTCTGTAGGGAACTGCTTCACTTCGTGTTGAGATAGGAAGTGTAGTCTGGTTCAGTGTAGGTGATCCCATACTGGCTGTTGAGAGTAGAAGACTGCAAACATGTATAACTGATGGTGTCCACAATACACATGCCATATGAACCAGAAGGCAGCATTTGAGTGTTTCCTTCAAGTAGGAAAATGACTACCACTCTCTTTTCCTCTCTTCCATGTTCATGCTAAGTACATTCTGGTATATCTTGAAATACTGTTCATGCAGGGGTAAGAGGAGATTGTTCCTAACACCGTCCAATAAAGACTCACAATGACTAGCAAAAGTCAGCTAGGACTTGATCCTACTGCTATTGACTTCTGAAGAACCGATGCCTGTAGTTACCTTCACACATCTTTATCTCAGTGCAGTTCAGCAAGCATCACACACACATTTTAGAAACACTTTTGGAATACCTGAATGTTCTAAGGATACAAAATTTCTCTAGGAATCTCAGGATTTTCTCAAAGGGTTTCGGAGGCTTTGAGCTTCCTCTCCAGATGGAAAAGTAACAAACTGATTGCTGCTCTTGTCTTGTTTTGGTGTTTCTAAATAGGAACATGCAAGACCACCAAGATGATCAGGGGACAGGAGCATCTTCTTTATGAGGAAAGGCTTCAGGAACTGGGGCTGTTTAGTTTGGAGAAGAGAAGACTGAGAGGGGATCTCATTGATATTTATAAATATCTAAATGGTGGGTGTCAGGAGGTTGGGGCATCCCTTTTTCTGTTGTACCTAACAACAGGACATGGGGTAATGGGATGAAGCTGGAACACAAAAAGGTCCATTTAAACATAAGAAAAAATTATTTTACTGTTGAGCTGAGGGAGCCCTGGCATAGGCTGCCCAGGGAGGGTGTGGAGGCTCCTTCCTTGGAGGTCTTCAAGACCCACCTGGACACGTTCCTATGTGACCTGATCTAGGTGGACCTGCTTCTGTTGGACTAGATGACCTCTAAAGGTCCCTTCCAACCCCTACCATTTTATGATTCTATGGTTCTGATGATGTCTTCTTCGGACCTTTCCAGAAAACAAGGTTAAAAAACAGAATGTTGATATTTTGGGAGAAAACCAGAATATTTTGGGAAAAAGCATTTTAACTTTCTAGTGAGTCACTTTTATTTAACTAACGTTGTACCTTTTCCTGTTTGTTTCCAAGGAATGTTGGCACTTGTTCTCCACTCACCTGGTTACAACTGAAGATGTGAATTCTTAAAGCTAGACTGAATGCACCTATCAATGTCTAAAGCAATCTTTTACAATTAAGGCTGAGGATAAAAACATCAAGTTCTCTTCAGTATGAATGCAGGGCATATAAACAAAGCAGGATTTCAAAATTTAATCAATATTTCTAAGGACTGAAAGAATTAGAAGTGATAGAAATATGTGAAGAAATGGTTTTCCTGAGCTTGATGTAAGCAGATCTTCTTCAAAAAAATGTTTTAAAATCCCATATTTTAAATAAGTGTTTAATTTATTATAAACTTCTTGAAGTTTTTGCCTTTCCTGCTCTCTTTATGTTTAGACTCCGTGGGAAAAGTTTGATACATGCCCTCAGTGAAGGATTTTTTTTCCTGTTAACTGTATATGCAACTGTATATCCTTTAAGGGAGTTTTTCTAGGGTATAGTTTCCACAAAACTAAGGAGAAATTGAATTATTTCTTATCTCAAGCTAAACCAAATTTATCTCTTACTGAAAATCTCAGTTGTTTCTCAGTGTTGCCTCTAGATGTTGCAATACTATCTTCTACTTGTGAGGGCTTATTTTTAACCTTGAGAACTTCAGATATGTTACCTCAGAGAAGAATTAGGTCACATAGCTTTTAAACAATGATTTAGAGTCTAGTATCTAGAATAAAGAGCAGTAAAATCCCATTATATCATCTAGTCTGGTCACCAATGAATGCAGTGTTTTGCCTTTTAGATATATTTAAGAGCACATTATGTAGCATTCTTCCTCTCAGAGCATCTTCCACAGTCCAACCCTGTGCAGTATCTAGGAGTGTTTCCTGTACCACTTGCCTTGCTTAATATCATCCCATTACTCTTAGTTACAGCTCTTTGATTTACTTTTTTTAAATTCCAACATTTTGGCTGCATAAACCTGACATGCCTTTACAGGCAGATTCATGTTGTGTTATCCAATAAAAAAAAAAAAGCATAGCATACATTTTTGCAGTGTCCTCCGTTCAGGTTGTGAAGAGAAGAAGATAGTAAACCTTGACAGACTGCATTTGGCTACACATGGGTATAATGCACAGAGCTCAGGGTTCAATTCCTCTGACTCCAACATCTGAAGAATGGGCTTAACGCTGCCCCTTTCTCTCTGCTGTGTAGGAACAGAGCTTGTGTAAAAGTCCACACTGCAGATACCTAAATCTAGGTGAGATATATTCCATTTTGCGTCACTATGATGAGCCACTCCACAACAAGGCAGATGTATCAGGGACTGGTCCTCTCCAGCACTGAGGAAAACAAAGCACAGGGAAAAGGTCAAGAATATCTCATCCCTTCTCCTTGTCACTGCTGAGAAGACTGGATTGTCATCCTCAGCATTGCATAACTGTGTCATGATCCGTGTCATAAAGTTGAGTGCTTTAATTCCAGCCTGAAAGTATCCACCCATAGGCACTGAAGTATTCCCTTCAGCCATCTTCCAGGTGAGCTGGCTGCCCTGATATGGGATAATAGGGCTAGTAGTCTGGAATTAGAGGATAGGGAAGCCAAGCACCTGGGATCCCTTTCTATGGAAGGAAGCATTGACAAGGTGATTGTGCTTACAGTGTCTAAGGGACAATATGGACAACTTGCCTAGTCTATCTAAGGGACAAAATGGACAACTTGCCTGGTCTACCTTTGAGACATTCTTCTTTATAAAGCCCAGACTTCAGGTCTGACAAGCACTAAGTAGTGCTTTCACATAGACTAAGTCTATGTGTATAGACCCAAGTTTAGGCCTTCTTTAATCTTACAGCTTTATTTCATACGATAATCAGTAAAGAAAGGAGGTAAAGTTGAGTACCTGTGTTTTGTATCTTACACCAGTGAGTTAACTACACGGAACAGTATTCTATTTGTTAGCCATATAGGGAAAATAAAATGGTTTTCCTGACACTATTTGAGTAATCTTTTTTTTTCACCCCTAGCTGAGCTTTTTTTGGGAGTTATCTATACCTTCAATTAGAAGCATGTGCTATTGTGGACAGACAGAACCAAATGTTTTAGTATTGCTGCAGTGTGCTTGCCATCCCCCTCTCACTTCAGCCAATGTAAAGATTACAGCACTTCCTATCACAATGCAATTTTTAAAGTAACTTTTTTCTTGCGAAAGGTCAAAAGGACAAAAGGCAGTTCCATGGCAATTACTTTTCCTGTGGTTTAAAAAGGAAAATTCAGGTCATGTTACTTAAAAATTTCCTCCTGTAATATTTCAGTGTTTCACTTCCTGACAGTCATACTTTGCCAAAGTTGCCTCAGATATCGTTAAGAATTGTGTATTGCTCTGTTTATCTGACCTGTAGGCAAAAAGTAGTTCTCATCAGAGAAAACAAACTGCTTGATTGTAAAAAACATTTTTCCCAAAGGGAAAAAACTAGTACTGAAGTAAGCAGGTAATTTCAAGAACACATTGAAATTTTTCTACAGTTTAGAATGGATCATTTTGGAAAGGGCAAGTTATATCTGTCAGATTCCTGGCTATCAAACACCACATTAATCCTGACTTCAAGTGGAGACTGTGACAGTGCCTCCACCCTTGATAAACCATTTAGTCCCTGTTTAGTCTAGAAAAGAGTCTTCAGACTCTCATTGTACTGTAATGTGGCTTTAGCTGATAAATCAGTCAGAGGATCCTTTTCCTCTCTGCCCTCCGTTCACCACATTAATATTGATTATTTGGAAGTAAGGAGTCCCAAGGAGTGGAAGTGGATATGCCTCATTGCCTTGAACAATTCTTTTCCCTCTATTGGGACAGTACAAGGTAAATTAATAGTGTGCTTGCAGACACTCGATAATGTTAATGTACTTGCTATTGATAGAGTGAAATAACATGAGTAACTTCAGCTTTACTTAAAACAAAACATTAATTTTCCAAGGCCACGAGGATTTATGTAGCTGGCCCGCATAAGACATACAATCTTTGTTTTTAAATATGCAACGTTTGTGTTTTTAAACATGAGGCAGGATTTTATAGCCAGATGTAAGACAAAAGGGGATTTTAATTCATTGCTTATGCTCTCAGGCTCTTGTCTGCCTTTAATCTAAGTCTCTGCTCAATTTTGTGGGTAAGAAGATGTCTTTTCTACTCAGAAATAATGCATTGCAGCTTTATCACTGTGTGATCCTCTGGCTATGTAAAAATGCATAGAAAATCTCTGTGTGATAGCTGTAGCTTTGTATATTTTTTTAAAAAAGAGAAAGTTAAAAAAAAAAGTCTTGACAACATTACAATCATTTTGGTTGGAAAAGACCTTCAAGATCATCTACTCCAACCACTAATCTAACACTGCCAAGTCCGTCACTAAACCATATCACTCAGCACCTCATTTATGTGTCTTGTAAATATATCCAGGGATGGTCACTCCCCTTTCACACCCATTCATTTGGATGCCCTGGGAAATTATTACAGCCATGTTGGATTAAACAGTGGTTGTATTACAACAGACTGAACCTCTGCTAGCTGGAAGCACAGATGGTAGTTGAGTCACAAGTCTTTCACACCTTGATGCAGATGTAAAGCGCCTGCAGTCCATAGCATGATTTCCTTCCACAGTTTCTCCTGCCTTTGGTGGATAAGCATCTACCATGCCATGATGGGAAACTTGGAAGAAATTGCCAGTGCAGACCATAGGTGAATCAGCCTGGTGATGGCTTACATCCACAATGTGGTCTAGTAGGGATCACCACATGGCAGCACATGCTGTGAAGCAGTGGTGGAATCATCATAAAATTGTAGAATGGTAGGGGTTGGAAGGGACATTTAGAGATCATCTAGTCCAACTCCCCTGCAGAAGCAGGTCCACCTAGATCAAGTCACATAGGAATGTATCCAGGTGGGTCTTGAAGATCTCCAAGGAAGTAGACTGCATACCCTCCCTGGGCAGCCTGTGCCAGGGATCCTTCATCTAAACAGTAAAATAATTTTTACTTATGTTTAAATGGAACTTTTTGTGTTCCGACTTAATCTCATTACCCCTTGTCCTGTTACTAGATACAATACAAAAAGGGATGCCCCAACCTCTTGACATCCACCATCTATATACTTGTAAATATTAATGAGATCCCCTCTCAGTCTTCTCTTCTCCAGACTAAACAGCCCCAGTTCCCGCAGCCTTTCCTCATAAGCAAGATATCCTTAAGATATCCATCCTGCAGGGTCAAAGTGTTGCCATGTTACCATTTCCCTTCTGGCCCTATGAACTCGGTATATGATTTAGTGCAACTCATTTGAACTTTAAACTGGGGATCACCCATCTGTAACTCTGACGTAGTACTAAATTATGTGTAGAACTTGAATTACAGCAAATTTGGCCCCGCTCTTCTCTTTGTACTCTGATCCTAATTTCTACAAACGTGTTTCTAGTTCATAAATATTCATGGAATAGCTCATGTAAACAAATTTTGCCTACGTGTTATTCATGCACTGTTTGCTCTGATTGTGCGAGTTCCTCTATGTGTTACTTATGGTGAGTGAACGGTCATAAAAGTCACATACTATTACTTCTGGTACCTGACTGGGTGACTGAATTTTCTAGACAGGAATATAACAAATGACAAACTGTGGATAACGAATAAGAAGTAACAAATAACAAACCATACAGAATGAATATTTGGAGGAATAATTATTTGTGCTCAAAATCATAAAACTTTTAGGATTCGCCAGCATTTTTTTTCCCAGACAAACTGGTATTCATTTGAAAGCTCATGAATGATAGATAATCTCATCTCACAAATAACGACACTTCAAACCTCAATTAAACAAGCTTCACAAAACCCCTGGGAGATAGGCAGTAATGATAGTCTTATATTACTAGAACTGATACGTGAATATTTTCCCAGAGAAGTTTGGCATTTGAGAGAGGTTTCAATACCATTGGAAGAAAAGCGCTACTGCAAATGAGTGAAAAATACCATTATTATATTTGTCAGATTCCAGCATGCGAGAAAATTACATGAAGGACACTCAAGATACCAGCTCTGGTAGACTGATTAAGGGGAAAAAAATGTCATTTACTCGGGGTGGGTCAGCCCAGAGCCTCTTCCAGACTCTGTACATCCAGCAGTTACTTGACAGGTTGCCAGCCCACAATTACTTCTCCTAACCATCTGTGAGTTAAATCATAGTTAAACAATCAACTATAGGCAGAAAGCGCAGATAACCTGCACCTATTCAGCTTGTCAAGAGATAACAAAAACTGGTTTCTCTTACATAGTTACAGATTTATAAGTAGATTTTTATGGAATTCATAATTTTCTCTTTTTATCAGCCTCTGGGGATGTTCAGTTGGCCAAGGCACCTTTCTGTCTCTTTGATGGTCTAGTTCATGGCTGTACAGTGCCGATAGCTCAAGTCCTAACCACAGACACATTTTTCTGGTTCTGCATGTACCCTAGATGTCTATGGAAGTGCTGCATTATCCAGAATACACACACCATAGGAGGAATCCCATAGCACAAGCTCCTTCACAGATGCTGAACATGGTGTTTATCTGAGAAGACTTGTGAACACAGCATAATGTTTCTAGGAGCTCAGTTTTTAGCATGCTTCATTACTGTAGAGTATGAAGTGATGAAGGATTGGTGAATCAAAGCTTTTTGCAGTCCTTCTAGTAGTCTTTACGTTGAAGCATCTTGGATACCAACCTGCTACACTCTAATTACATACTTTTTTTCCTGGAAGGTAAATAGTGAACTTCATCACCTGCCATATGATCAGTTACTTAATTTATGTGCAAGGGTCCTATAATGAACCTACAATGCTCCAACCTGGTTTTGGACATTCTGTACTCAAGCTGAAATAGAAAGCTTTCTTACTTAGGGTGATGGGAAAAAAAAAAATAAGCATCCAAATCCCCTCATCTTCTAAATGCATGCTTGAGTGCACAAAGGCAAACATAAACTGCATTTCTGTTTGGATACCCAGGGAGGAGAGTGAGAACACAAACTCTTGGTGGACAGAAGACAGTGACAGAAATCGAGACTGAAGCAAGTCTCCTTCATGCCAGTGTTGATTTGAAATAACTCAGTGTTTATGCTGATATGAATAGGATCTGGATTAGGCATGTTTTCTCCACAGGTTTCAATCTTTGTCATTCTGCTAATCAAAGATCTGCTCTCTGTGCTGCTGTGTTAACAATCTTGCCTCAAAACACAAGGCACAGTTTCTGCAGCCTAATATTTGTCCAAAAGACAAGGATATAACCTTTGGATTAGCAAGATGACTTGTTAAACTAGATCAAGAAAATCCCGCTGGCCTTGCAGAGGTAACAGCAGCTCACTTTCTGATGGACTGTCAACTCTCACGAGCTGTTCTCTCCTTTCTCTCTTTCCTCAGTAGGTGAGCACACTTAACAGCCTTCAAAGCAGCCAGGCTCCTTCCTTTCTTTCTTTTTGTAGGTAATGATGTTCCCCATTCTCAAAGCAGCAAAAAAGCTGGGGTAAGTTCCTATTAAGCCAACACAGCCCTTCTTAAAATCTCGAGGCATCAGTGCTCCTACCCGCTTGAAACTTTCATACTCTTAACAGCTTGTGTTTTTCACTTTTCTTTTAGAGCTGGAGTTTTTGAAAACTTTTCTTTTTTTTTTTTACCTCCTGCCTGGAGATATTTTTCTTCTCAAAATGTTTAAATTCCTCACATTGCAGGGTAGAGGAGCTGATGCATGTTTGCAACTTTATCAGTATATTGTCATGCTTCTTCCTCAGTCCAGTATGTACTAGGAAAGAAAAAGATTAGAAATGACAGAAAAATCAGTGTCATGGTATATGGGAGGAAAGCACCTTGTGCTTCCAGGGCTGCACTGTAAGTTGGACCCTGCAGAGGTCTAGTCTTTTTTCTGGCATTGATATCTTCTCTGACCTTTGGCCAGTTGTTAAATCCCTGATTTTCAAAGGCCCTGAATGACTACCACTAGGTAAAATCCCATTTTTTTTAAACTGAGGTCAGTAAGAGCTTTGCAGCTGGAAGCCAGGATTTCATCTACTCACTTCAGTTGTAGTTGTGGTTGTTCTGAAAATCATGCAGCTGGGGAAAGCAGACTTTGTAAGGGGAAAGGTGAAGTCAAAACCAAGTCAGAAACAGCTTTAGCTCTGTGTAATTACTTCAAGTTATGATTCTGCCCCAAATGTTGTCAGACAGATTAGGGACTGATCCGATAAAGTAATGAGTTACTTGTCATTAAAAACTATGCCATGTAGTGAATGATTGATTATAAATGAAACACAAGAGCTTAGTACCTGTTAGGTCTTGCTAACAGGGGAGATTAAGAATTATCGTGATGTCACACTGCAAAATAAGGCCATACGATGTGCCATGCACTACTGTGTGGATCTGGTAGTTTAGCTCTGGTTGGGTGCCAGATGCCCACCAAGTCGTTCTATCTCTCCCCCTCCTAAACTGGACAGGGGAAAGAGAAATATCAAGGACAGGGATATCACTCAGCAATTACTGCCATGGGCAAAACAGACTCAACTTGGGGAGAAATTGTTTGATAGAGCAGGGAGATGAAAAACAAAACTGAATCTTAAAACATCTCCCCAGCAGCACAGCGGATGGGGGATGGGGGTTATGGTCAGTTCATTACAGATGGATACTTCTCACTGCTACATTGTGGGGTCCCTCCCATGGGAGACAGTCCCTCATGAACCTCGCCAGTGTGAGTCCTTCCCATGGGCTGCAGCTCCTCACAAACTGCTCCAGCATGGGGCTTGCCACAGGGCAGCTCCTCACACCCTGCCCCGTCATCGGTCATCCATAGAGAGAACAGCCCTTCAGGAACAGACTGCTCCAAATCCTTTCCTAGCTTGGTAGCTCAGCCTCTGGATCCTCTCCAGCACCTCAATGTCCTTCTTGTAGTGAGGAGCCCAAAACTGGACACAGCACTCAAGGTGCAGCCTCACCAAAGCCAAGTACAGGGGAATGATCACCTCCCTGCTCCTGCTGACAACACTGTTCCTGATACAGGCCAGGATGACATTGGCCTTCTTGGCCACCTGGGTACACTGCTGGCTCATGTTCGACTGCTGCCAATCAACAATGCCAGGTCCCTCTCTGCCTGGTCACTGAAATCTGATTAGAAGTAGTAATTTAGTTGAAATCTGAATTACACAGTTTTCTGCAACCAAATACTGTTTCTTTCTCTTACATGTATGGTACAGTGGAATGACATTAAAGACAAAACTATAGAAACTAAAGCAGGCTCAAATCTTGAAATTCGTGCCTTGCATTTAGTGCCAGAATAATGCTCAATTCAGCCAAACATCTGAATATGTATTTTTATCTGTAGGCTTCTTTGGCATTAAAAAGACTGCATATACTGAAAGCTAAGAAAAAGAGATACCGCATTTCTGGATGAAGGCTGAATGAAGCTGAATCACAAGTAATGAAAGGAGACTTAATAAAAATTTGCTTGTATACAATGACCAGTGCTGGAGAAAAGGTGTAACAAAAGGACATGCACTTGCCAGCATAGTAGCTGGGGTGTTTGCAATAAACTAGTTACATTTTGCTCAAGGATGGGAACTTCAGGGAAGCAAATCTCTGTCAGCATAAATTGTCATATTGTCATAGATGTGATGGCTTCAGAGTTGCTAAAATGATTATGCTAGTAAAAAATTAGACCCTACCTGCTTGCCTAGTTTTTCATCTCAGAGAAACGAGATAGAGCCTTCACAAACTACAGGAATGAGAACACTTCCCACAGCCACATTTAAATGCATCTTCTTTGCCCATCCTTAGTTATAAATAGAACCGTTTGACATTTTTCATTCATACTGCTTGTCAATAAGAAGAGTGGCCTTTCAGGTTTTCTCAGAATATTCTAGCCCTGATGATGTTTTGGTTTGTTTGGGTTTGATTTCACCACGCTCTCTCAAAACTAAAAGCGATCTCTCCTCAGCACATACTATTTTGTTAAGTCTCTGCAAAGTGAAAAGCTTTTCCTTTTTTTGCAAACATTTTTACCCATCATCATGAGATGACGTAGGGCATTTCCCTAATCAAACAGGTCATAAATGTAACCCCAAACGAAGCTCCATGTCTAGATAGCTAACCAGGCCTATGCTAATTTAATCACTAGCAATTGACAAATTAAACTGGCAATTTCTAGTAGGGTTGCAGGTTCATATAAGATATCAGGAGAAAAAGTGACTATTTGATCAGATTCTAGCTGAGGTGAAGTTTTCTTCCTTGACAACTGGAGGGCTGGCAGTCCCACATACAAAGCAGTGAAGAAGAAGGGTGATAGGTCTTACCCCGAATAGATTTCAGATCAATTTTTTTGCAAGACTTATGTTGGTTTTTTTTAAAGTGAACCTGCCTTATCTTCTGACCAGCTCTAATTATCAATTTCAGTTGTGTTCACAGCAGAATCTGTTCTGTAAAATATTTTATTCTGAAAAGTGCTTCAGCAAATCCGACTCCTCTCCTTAAAAGCCTGAGTTTCCTGTTTCGACATCTTTTAGTTTTCATCTTTGAGATATACTTGACAATTTCATTGCTAGAAGAATCTTCATATCTTTTCCTTGCTGTGTCTCTAGGTTTGTGTCTCTACTGTCTGTATAATTGTCTCTATAGAGACAATTGTCTCTATAATTATTCCTGGCCCTTAAAATATGGAAAATTTAGCATAGTCATTTGTATGAGACTATCTAGGGGAAGCACAATTTTAGGATGGTGAGGTGGGACAAAACAGATAATACAGCTTTGAGTGATACAGGAATGTGTGCACACACCATTTGCAGCTCCTAGGGAGAAGGTCCATTGCACCCTCTTTCCTCACCATCTTCCAAATTAATCCATCTCCTCTCAAACTCTCAGATTAGGATGGTTGGGAACGCCAGGAAAAATCTCCCTCATTGTGGAATTTTGTAGGTTTTGTAGGTTCATTTTAGCTCTTTCTCAAGCTTTTCCTGAGAATATTCTGGCAGAATGTTTGGGATTAGTTTTCCCTCAACACACGCAGATCCAATTTTGTATTTTTTTCCAATATCGTTTAATTGTTTCCCTTCCTATGTTCTTATTTTATCAGGCTCCTCAGATTATTTTCCTGCCTTCTTTGGCATGCATGATTCCTCCCTATTTAACATCAGCTGCAGATTTTATTAGGATGCATTTACTCCCATTTTCTGAATCGTATACAGTGGTGGCTAGTGCCATTTCCTCCCCTGTTGTAAGGGACAGTTTACCTAAACTCACACCTTTGGTCTTTAATCTTCTTTACATTTTTAGCAAGAGATCAGAGAGACATGTTTGACAGCCTCAGAAGAACCCCTCTGCTTGGGTTTTTCAGAAAACATTGCACCCTTTTCATGAAATATGGCACTCACAGCTTGCTCTTTAGTCCCATTGAGAGGAAGGTGTTGACAACAGAGGAGAGGCTGTGGCAAGAGACATCTATGGTTTCTTTTTATTTTTTTTCACACACTGGACAGAGTTATGGGGCATGAAAGCAAAAAGAAACACAGTATTTAAAAGGAAAAGGGAAGCAGAGCTCATACATGTACAGCAAGGACTGTTGTACATGAGGATGTGATCTGCATCGTTGTGATGCATATTGATGGGAGGCCAGCATAGCTTCACTGAGCCTGTCCCAGGAGTGATGGTGTGTCAGGGGCACCAGTGAGAATCCTTTCCCTGCAAGGGAAGCCTACTGACCAATGCCAAGTCATCTTCTCTGCAAAAATATGCTTTCACTGTACTTGATTCATGAGAAACTCCTCAGGTTTGTTTTGGTGTATTGATGTGTCCATGTGACCAGGCACTGCTCCCATGTTGGGGCTGCAGGTGGTATCTGTAAGGAGAGGAAAAAGCTGAGGAGGGAATAACGTTAGAAGGACTCTGAGGGCAGCGAAGGGCAGGAGGTGGTTCAGGCC